>WOGO01000869.1:0-20432 GCA_015342085.1 Leptinotarsa defecta | reverse complement strand
CACATTGATAATTTTATAACTTTAACATATTATTATTATAAAACAATGATAAAAATAAAAACAACAATAAAATTCAATTGGTGCTTCGGGGCGACTTCATTGAGTCCAGTGGAGCATTTGGTTTCTCAGCTGCACAAAAACCCGGAAAAATATGCAGTACTACATATTGTAATAATATGTTTTTTCAATATTAAATCATCGTTTTTCCCGTTACAGAAAAAAATTGTGTATTATACACGGGAAAAATATTAGATTTTAGCGCTCGGATTTTTGTTACAACCTCGAGCCAAAATCTAATAGTTTTTTCCCTTGTATAATGAATAACTATTATAATCATGTGATTTCTAGTATCATATCTGTTTCCATAATTCATTTTCAAGTGCTTCTGTTTTCTCATCTAGTGCAAGTACTTGAAACATTTGATCCTCACATTTGCGCTTCTCAAGGTAGGTTGTGAACCGAGACAAACCCCCTAATATTTCATTTCATATTGGTGGGTCATTTCCAGAAAAATTCAATAATTCACGGCACACATGTTATCCCCCTTATACCACATGTCTGTATAATACTCATGTACTCATGTAACTCATGATGAGAACTAATGATTATATTCACAATCAAATTTTCGTTTGGAGCTATTTTGATTATTTTGTCAATCGATTTCGCCAGAATCGGCTACATATATTTTACATTTCAGTCATATACTTTACGTAATAGTCTGACAACTGATTAGGGTTTCCAACTTTTTAGCATTGCTCTGAAAATGTCCGGAACATTTGAAATATTCTGGAACCAATTAGGGTCAAAACTTTTTAGAACTATGCCAGCATAGTGACGAGGAAACAAAGAATTGCTTTCAAACCTGAATTTTCCTAACGTAAATATCCAATTCACAATTAGACGAGGAATACTTCTTGCATATACTAGTAAACAATCGTGAAGACGGTACATAGAGTGTTCAGAAAACTGATGTATATAGATAAGTATCTGACTTCGAAAAATGCTCATCAAAAAATAATAAGTCAGAGTATCACTGGAAGCAGAATTGAATGCCAGTCAAAATGATGTGTCACTTGACCCCCTTCTCATTTAAAATTCTAAGGGTAACATCTACCTTTCCTAAGGGGTTGAACCACGAGGGCTACAAATTGTCCTTGAAAGTGTCTTCCTTGATAATAAAATTGACCTGTATTTTTGAATCCTCATATTGTAAATTATTTTTGTAGGAAAAAGCCATAAAATGGGAGGAGTAGCTATTTATTCAAGACAAAAAAATATATCATTCAAACCACTCAAATTGAATTCATTCAGTATGGAGATTCATTCTGAATTCTGTGACATTCTGATTCTTTATACAAATCTCCCTCTCGAGATTTTAGGATATTTATGAAAAACCTAGAACGTCTATTGGAACCCTTTTCGATAATGTCATAATTTTGGGTGATTTTAACATTCATTTTAAAATCATATTTTATGTTTGTTATTATGTTTGTTAAATTCTTTCGGCCTTTCAGTAAATATTCATGATAAAACAAGAAAATCTAGCTGTATTGATAATATATTATCTAACTTTGAAAGCGAGTTATTAAGGACTAGCATTCTAAGAACCATGCATATCCGATCATTTTGGGCAATATGCAATCATAAACAAAAAGCTTGAACAGTCTACAAATATATCATCCTATGAAAAAGTTATCACAACCTCGGGCTTACAGAATGAAAAATGCCCTGTATAATGCGGGCTGGGAGATTTATAAAAATGCAAGTTATCAATTTTGAAAGGAACAAGGCTGAATCAACTACCATCATTAATGAAAATATTACCTCTAGCGATTTTAATGATCATTTTGCCCAAGTAGCCAAATCTATCATAAAATTTCTACCTGTTATTCCTGAAAAGGAATTACTACATTTCTCAAAGATTCTTCCTACACCTTCATCTTCTTTCTTTCTACTTCCATTTACCAACTCTGAAGTTGAGGATACCATAAAATCTTTGAATAATTCTTCATGCGTTGACGTTCACTACTTAAATAGTAGAATCATTAAAGAAACATCAGATATAATTCTGATACCGTTAACCGAGCTCATTTATCCAGATATTTTGAAAGTTTTGAATGTTATTCCCTTATACAAAAAAGGAGATGCTTCACTGATTGAAAACTATCGTCCGATATCCATCATTTGCTTTTTTTCCGAAATCATTGAAAAAATTCTGAAACAAAGATTAGCAATTTTTGGGAAAGAAAAAAAAAATATAACCCCTTCAATTCAAAAAAAGATTAGCAAATTATTTCGAAACTAACAGATATTTTAGTGACCCGCAGTTTGGTTTTAGAGGACCACAGCAGCGGTAATGGATATAATCAGTGGCATAGTCGAGAGCCTTGAACAACGGAATCATACAGCTATCACGTTGTGCGACCTCTCGAAAGCCTTCGACTGTGTCGATCATGACATTCTATTGAAAAAATTATATTTTTATGGAATAAGAGGAGTTGCATTTTCACTTTTTGAATCCTACCTGAAAAATTTATTTCAGGCAGTTCGTTTCAATAATAGTACATCGGATTTTGAGGACATGAATCATAGTGTACCCCAAGGATCTGTCCTGGGGTCACTTTTATTCATTATTTATGTTGATAATAATGATAATAATGGTCTTTATTGGGTGAAATACAATATAACATCCAAAAGGCGAAGTTCAAAACTGCAGTGTAGAACACTATAGGTTTGTTCTACCACTTAACCTCAATAACTTTCTTAACCCCCTGTAAGACACATTTTATTTTCGAAAATGTTCCACTATTAAATTGTTGAATTTATTAATTATTTGTACATAGCCGTAGGTATATCTACAAAAACAGAATCGTAACACTAGTATGGTAACGGTTTAAACGGCGACTTTATAGGCGAGAACATGTTTGTAAACTTGTTAGAAAGTGTCAGGTATTAGTTCATTTCTTCCAAATTTGTAGCATCCCCACACTTGGTGTACTGTGTTCCAAGTTAGTAGTCCCAGCTATCGTATGTACACGCTAATGAAATAAACGAAAAAATAAAATGAAATAAAAAAAAAAGGTAAAATAGCAGAAATTTACCAGCTGTTCCCTTGGTGCAGCGCCCGCCTTTTCTACGGCGACACATGTCGTACCTAAATATCAACGAAAGAAATAAATGAATTAATGATTAGATTTCAGTGTATTTTCCATCGCCAAAACCCCGGAGGTTCTGCAGCCGAGCTTCTGATATACTTTTTACAGATATTTATTTCATAATTTTGAACTAGAAAGTGAAATCCAATAATTTCTATTTGATACAAAACAAGACTTTACGTGGTTGACAATAAAAACCGCCAATCCCAAGATACAACTGAACTGTGCCAATATGCTTTCTTGATGGGAACATTATCTCAAATTTCAAGTAAACAACTTAGTGAGTGATATTGTGATTCGTCAGCGAAAAACTATCCGAAGAAACATGTCTGAAGCATTTTAAAACTGACACTATTTTTCTTGAATTTATTGGGATTTTTTACTGAAGCTACATTTGTTGAATCTACCTTTCTTTCAGATCCAAAATAAATACATCTTATATCTTGTGATGCACTGTTTGGAACCTTTGGTGTAGTAATGAATATTACTGGAGTTTCTTCCCAATACCAAATCGTTATTTTTAACACCTCGACACGTGTTTCGATCACCAAGTGATCATCTTCAAGAGGAAGATCAAACTAATCATACTAACAAGGCTATCCTTATTTATACCATAGATACATGTTCTAAGTACCTGCGTCTTGAATGTCTTGAATTAATTTTACAATTTGCCTTATCTACTTGTTTCAAATCAATTTACGAAATTGAATGTAAGGACTGCGATGCAAAATATTATGGACAGACAAAAAGGTTTATTGAAATAAGATATAAGGAACAATTAGCACACTTTCAAAATATGGACCTGAAAAATCAGCAGTCGCCATCATATTTTGCAACAAAACCATTCTATAGATTTCAGTTTATTAAGATTAGTTAGACAAGTTATCACAACAAGCATCTAGATGCCTATGACAGTGTAGAAATAAGTAAACAGTAATATGAATAACGACGGTGGACCAATACATAATATATAGCTTGTTAAAATAATATTCTATTCATTAGATTTATCTGACTATTGTAAAATTAATTTAAGACACTCAAGACGAAGGTACCTAGAACAGATATCTATGGTATAAATAAGGATAGCTTTGTAAGTATAAATCAGTTTGACTTTCCTCTTGAAATTGATCACTTGGTGATCGAAACACGTGTCGAGGTGTTAAAATAACGGTTTAGTGTTGGGAAAAAATTCCAGTAATATAAATCTAATATCAGTAATTGCATTCAACAAATTTCCACATCACACTATTTCTTATCACCACGAATGCCTATTGTTATATGTATGTATCTGAAGTTCGAAAATGTTGAGTTATTTGATCAAAAGTTTGAATCAGTAATAAATATTCTTTGCAAACAAATTGAATTTTCTATGGAAAAAATCAAATATTTTCACTCGGGGCTTTACTTTCAGAAACGTTATTTATATAAATCTAACTTTTTTCTTTCTATGTATAATTAATTATTTCTGTAGACAAAATTTCGAATACAAGTTACTGACAACAAGGCATTTCAGTGGTTTATTATTACAGTATATTTTTACCATGAATTCGAAATTCATTTGAAATGCTGTTTAATTCACAAAGATGTGTGCAACAGGATTGAACCCTTTGAATTAATACGAAATCAATACAAATCTTGGAGATATTTGTGGGAAATAAAGTGCAATACTGAATTGCTTTTTAAATTCTGCGATCATTTTCATCAGAAAGTTTATTCAATGAAATAAAGTAGGTGATTGACAACATTTCATGATGAATTTTATTAGTTCGGACTTTCATTGTCTAATAGTATACAGTGTGTAAAAGCCAAATGGAATAAATTCATTATTTCGGTTACTGTAATTATTAAAAAAATTCCAAAACACGTCAAATGTAAATTATAATTTTTCGTTCTTCAACGTAAAAATGCTACCCCTACCTTCAACCCCCGTCGAATGACAGGTGCAATCCCCAATTTTTTAAGTGGGAAGTATAGGTTTTTGATATATCGTTTGAAAGGTCTCTTTATTCTGTATTCAAAAATTTTGTCGCTTTCAAGTTTATTGCAATAATTAAGATAAAATAAATTAAAATCATATGATTACCGATATTCGATAAAATACACTCAAAAACTAAAATGTAATGCAAAACGCAATGAAATGTAGAATACGAAAAAGAACTATGTAAGTTAACTAAGTAGATATGCAAAATGTTCATCGCGAACGTCTTGGCAACATCCTAATCTCAAATAAAACTAACATTATTTAACATATCAGGCGTAACCGACATAATCGCAAGCGTTATTCGTTCAATTGAGTCATTCAAATCTAAAGGTTTGGTTTTGTACACATTGTTCTTTACATATCCCCATATAAAGAAATCTAATGATGAAAGATTAGGTGATCGCGCTGGCCATTCAATCGATCCTCGCTTCCCTATCCACCGATTGGGAACTATTGTATCGAGGTATTGCCGGACATTAATTTGGTAATGTGGTGGTGATCCATCCTGCTGAAACAATATCGTATTCACTGGAACTAGAGGGTTTCGTGGATCAGGATATAAGTTTGCAAAATTTGGAAAGACATCATTTTGAAGTAGTGCCAAATAATTATCGCCATTCAAGTTGCCCTCAATGAAAAAGGGACCAACGCTATGGTTTCCTACAATCCCTGCACAAACATGAACCTTTTGAAGGTATTACGTGTGTTCTTCTCTCATCCAGTGAGAACTTTCCATAGCAGCAATTTTGCCGATCAGCATGCCGAACAGACAAAGTACACTAATCAGAAAACATAACGTCTTCAAATTGGATGATATTGTTATCCAACATGTCCATTATTTGCTCACAAAAATAAGTTCTTCTATAAAAAGCGTCTTCCAGGAGCTCCTAAGTAGGTATCATTTTATAGGGATGCATTTTATTTTCTTTTAATGTGTTTACTATCGATGTGTGGCTAACATTGAATATAGTGGATGCCTGTCTACTCGATGTAAGTGGGTTTTCCTCAATCTCAAGCATTACATCTAACTTGAGTTCATCACTCATTGCATTGGAAGCCGCTTTTTTATCTGTCCCACATGACCAAGCTCGCGAAACTGCTTCTCTATTTTGCTTATTGTTCCTTGAGATATGGGCAGTAAATTTGGAAATTTCCCATGAAATATGCGAGCTACTTCCTGTTGTGTTCGATAACCAATCATTTGTAAAATTGTTATTTGATGCATTTCCGTTAATCTAACCATTTGCCAGACTTGAACTCAACGAACTTTAAACTAAAATCAAAATAATGACAACTAATGTTATAACATACAAAACAAGTTGACAAGGCGTTTTAAACTAACGTTGTCACAAAAATTATTTATAGTTTTTTAGAGGATACCATCCAAAAAGAACATTGCTATGGTTTTTGCTTACTTTCGTATTATCAATACCGCAAGATCAAATAAGTTATACTCAAAACTTATTGCAATCAGTTTTGGGTGTATTTTATCGAATTTCGGCAACCACATGATTTTAATTTATTTTATTTTAATAGTTGCAATAAATTTGCAATAAACACAATCCTATACCTTCCATTTGAAACATTGGGGGTTGTACCTATCATTCGACGGGGGTTGAAGGTAGGAGTAGCATTTTTCCGTTTAAGTATGTCAAATTGTAATTTAAATTTGACGTGTTTCGGGATTTTATTAAAATATGTACCGTAACCGAAAAAATGAATTTATTCCATTTGACTTTTTCACACTGTATACTTTAGATCGGGAAACCAATGCTGGAAATTGATTTACATCCCTGAAGTATATTTTACATTTAGACAATATCCAATAAAATGTATTTGCAGTACACATAATATATGATATATACTGACCCTAAAACTAGAATAATGTATGAAAAAAATTTCAGATGCACTTGAAAATGGCTGATGAAGGAGTTTTCATAGGAAATTCACCAGCATCTGAATCTTATTTGGATAAAGGAAAAATAATGGAGGCAATCAGACTCACTGATGCTGATGCTGTCCATCCTGGGTACGGATTCTTATCAGAAAATGCTGATTTTGTTGGAATGTTGGTAAGACTCGTAGTTACTAAATAACTTATTCCGTTCCACCCCTTTTCTGAGCTTCTGATGACTAGATTCAGTCGAAACTACACCCACTGTGTTGAAATTTTCAGTAGGACTGAACTTTGTCATGTGATGGACTCGGCCGATACTTGATGAAAATCCATAAAATATTCAAGAAACACATTATTGTGAGATTTTCGCTAAATAGTTTTACAAAAACGCAGCACCTGTTTCACTAAACACGTGTTGTGTTTTTGTGAAACTGTTTGGTGAAAATCTCACAATAAAGTATTTCTTAAATATAAAATTTGTCATTTACGTTAGTTTGAAACCATCACTCTTTCAAATCTAAATCTATACCATTATCTCATTTTCAGAACGTTCAATTGTACATAATTTTTCAGAAACATTATGTTCATTTTTTATTCTCGAAAACATTTTTATTTTATATGTCGTGGAAATTTTTCATTCATTTTTTATTTTATAAAATACTAGTACTATGTTGCTGAATCGCTGCTGTGACAGAATCAGAATCAACGAACTTAGGAGTGCGCAGCGGTATAGTTACAGTGCTTTCAAAAAATTCTTCTACAGCGCCATCTAGTGGCGAGTTACAGAAAAAGTAATAGCCTAAAAACCTCTATGAAATATTACTTATACATGAACAGAACACAACAGAACACAAAATTTATTTCCGTGAAATACTAATTACATGAATACATATACATTTATCATAAATACATTGTTTGCAAAGTGTACAAACTGTATAGAAGAAAGTATTTTTGTATAATTCTGTGTTCATATAAAAGTAGTTATTTCGAAAGTATTGTTTCTTTCGTGTTATTCAATGTATATATGAAGAAAGTATTTTCGAGAGGGCGTTTTTTTACAGTTTTCATCTGATTTTTGCATTATCTAAACATCTCGAATCAATTTCTTTCTTCCTTTGTTTGAAAGATTACCAAAGTTCGACCAAAAAATGACAAGCAATTTGAAATAAACTAGTTGGCTTGATGGGTATTATTTTCTCGATACACTAGAACTAGAACATTTTGATAACCATGTTAAGATTATCAGGAGACTACTGAAAACAATAACTTATTGGGTTGTTTCAAAAGATTTGTAATATCTCACTAAATAATCGTTCAATTCAATCGAAATGTGCGCCATTTGAGGTGGTGCACTTTTGCCAACGTAACACAAGTCGATTTATTCCATCAACATAAAAATTGTATAACCGAGACTCGATGAAGTCGACGAAGGCCGTTTCTGCCTGGTTCTAATTGGCGAATGTTCCACTGATGAAAAAGTTATCGAAGTGCTTGAAAAGGTGGTAGAGAGGTTTGGGTGAGGCAGAATTTCAGCGTTCACTTTGTTAAATTTTCGGACGATGATTTGTGAAACGTGCGGACTGGCATTGTCGTGTAGCAGGATCGAATCTCTCCTGTTGACCAGTAAATCACATACACCTTTTGTGGTACTCAAATCACACACCAGTGTCCTCAAATCCTCGGCCTGGATTACTGCAGGTTGACCCCTTCGCGGATCATCTTCTAGCTAAAATCTATGGGACGGAATTTCGCAAACCAACGTCGAACAGTGCGTTCATTAACACTTCCATTGCCAAATGCCTGGTTAGTTTTTGGGCTGTTCAGGCAGCGCCTTGGTTGAATTTCAATTCAAAGAGAAAAATGGCAAAAATCGCTTAACGGCACTATATAGTAATAGCTGAAGAGAGGCAAAAATTGAAATTTGGAAACAAATTAACACCATCACTGTATACCTACTCGTAGAGTACAAAATTCTCAATCAATCAGTCTGCAACACGACGTAGTAGAATAAATATTTATTGAGGTATGGAGCTACAGACATGACAATAAAAGGGACAAAACTGTTGAAACATTCACATACAATTGTCAAAAAAAGTGTTCCAGTTCTGGTGTGTGGTGAAATTCGCAACTACTTCATCCCTCTGCAGTATCCAGGAAAGTGTGAGTAGTAATTTTTCTCCATTTAATATATAGTGCTAGTAAAACTCTAGTCTGTATCGCCTTTGGACTCCCTGCGGTTTTCAGGGTCACACATTTGAGATTAACTAAAAATTAATCGTGAATTATCATTTAGCAAATAAAGTGGTATCGTAATCTCGCTGTTATGTTGATGAGATTATTTGCACAACACATCAATCATAGGGTATCACCCCACCATATTTTTATTCATGTATCGGCTCTGTTGCAATTCAGGACGACAATAATACTCGCTTGATAGCGGTTCATTTTGATAGTTTAAATATGATAAATATCTTCGAAATGATTTAATTTTCCAAGAAAATCAATAGCTTTTTGTGTTTGAAGTATACAGTGTAATCGGGCAATTTTTGCACTACTAAAAATGTTTAAGCAAAATTCTGAATTTGGTTGAATTTTATTTATCAAACTACACAGGTTTACAAGGAAATGTCAGTCCACCGTTTCAAATCTCCGCCAAGGGACAGCTTTCTGAATGATAACCTAATGTGACAGATTAAGAGAACCCTATGGAACTAGAATACTGTTCGAAAGGTGATAAATAAATTCATGCGAATTTCTTATTTTCGGTTTATTCCAAATTTGAATTTTTTGCATCTTTTCAGCTCATTACTACATGATGTCATTGAGCAATTTTTTCAACTACCGAAACAGCCCTAAAAATTAACCAGATATTTGGCAATGATTGTGTTAAAAAATGCAGTGTTCGGCTTTGGTTTGCAAAATTTCGTTCCGGAGATTTCAGAATTGAAGATGAGCCCTGAAATGGTTAGCCTACAGTAATCCATGACGAGGATTTGGACACTCTGGTGAAGACTGGCCCACAAACACACACAAACGATTTGTACCTTGGCGAAAGAACTGAGAGTCAGCTTTCATACAGTTTTTGATGATGACCCACAAAACGATCTTCTTTTACATCGGATTGTCACGTATGATGGAAAGTGGATTCTCTAGGACAGAAAATTGGTTGGACACTGACGAGCCTCTTCTGCTCCGCTAATAGACCATGGTTACTGTATGTTGATTAGCGACAGGTATACTTAACTTTAATTTTCTGCAACCAGGCCAGACCATCACAGCATAGTCCTGTTGTAAGAAAATCGACGAAATGCACCAAAAATTGTACGCTAGAGTAAAAACTTCCTGAGACAGTTTTTTCAATTGGATTCAATCTCCAGTGATTCAAATCCAATGTGAATACCTTCTTTCGCACTTTCCGCTCTTAGAGCGCCATAAAAATTTTCCTGTAGTGCTTGTGTATTGTTCTCAAAAAAAAAATATCAGAAATTATCATAAAATATTAATAACTGAGAAACCAATATATTTTGAGTTTTACTTTATTATGAGGATACATATCTTCCTACAATATACGTGTAAAGAATCCTTTTTTGACGATTTTAGAAAGAATCTATCACCTCAATCCTACATTCATACAAACAAAGTTTCATTTTGTTTAAACAAATTGTATTGATATTGATAGGGACCACATTATCCATTAGGTTTTTTCAACAGTTCAATTCGCTCAATTCGTTTAATTTTCGTACGGTGATTTGTGAAACATGCGGACGGGCGTTGTCGTGGATTGGACATCTTATGTTGACCAGTGCCGGCTGCTGCTGATATAACTTTTGGTACATTTCGTCGATTTCCTCACAACAGGACTCTGCTGTGATAAATTGGCCCGGTTGCAGAAAGTTATAGTGAACCATACCGGTCACCGACCACCATATAGTATTTTTTTGAAGATTTTTGCCTTTGGATAGTATCTGGGTGGCTCATCGGTGTCCAATCAACGTCCTGAACGTCTCCTGTTATCGTAGAGGATCCACTTTTATTCACAGTGACGATCCAATCAAAAAAAGTATCGTTTTGGTTGCGCAAAAGCAAAGAAAGGCAAACTTCGAAACATGAAAATTTCTGTCAAACATTCAAATCGTGAGGCACCCTCTTCGAGCTTTTCAATCTTTCCAATACGTTTCAAACCATGAAAAACCGCTTCGGGACTCATCTTCGAGGCTAAAACTCTAGTACGGAAATCAGCAGTGCGTTCATTAACACTGTCATTGCTGAATGCCTGGTTAATTTTTCTGGCGGTTTCGGTACCGCTTTAGTACGATTTGAATTCGTAGAGAAAAATTGGTCGAAAATCGCTCAACGACATCATGAGCTGGAAAAAAGCAAAAAATTTAAAAAAATCATAAATAACAGCATCAATGTATAATATATAGCACGACACGGTAAAATAAATATTTGTTGGGATATGGAGCTACAAAAACACATGGCATTAAAACAGACAAAACTTTTCAAACTATGTAATATAATGCTGACTATCAGTCAATTTCCATTCGTGAATTTATTCCATAATAGAACTCAAGAACGCCATTAACTTTATTTTCTGTTCCAAATCACTTGAAAGGTTAATTGAAACGTATCGATTCATCATTACAATGAGTTGGTGGAAACGGGTACTCCTAATCACTCCAAATACCTCCATCAAATTCCTCATTACACCTGCCTATTGCACACTTCAAACTCCGTCCCTTCCATAAAAGTTCTTGCGTTACAGGAACAGGAAAGCGTCACTTTTATAGGACCATCAGCGAGGGCTATAACAGGAATGGGCGATAAACTAGAGTCCAAAAGATTGGCAATGGCAGCGGGAGTGAACACTATACCGGGATTCGACGGCATTGTCGAAAATGCAGACCACTGCGTAGAAATCGCCAGAAATATCGGATATCCCGTTATGATAAAGGCATCCGCTGGAGGTGGAGGAAAAGGAATGAGGATTGCGAGAAATGATGATGATGCCAGGTAAAGACATTATTATATTACTGAACTGAAATTCAGTTTAGAGATTGTAAACACAGCAGGATGCGCCTCTTAAGTATTAACAACAAGAAATACATCTAGACAAGTCAGCACTTGAAAATGAGTTTTATCTGCATTTCAAAATAGTGGATATATCATTTGGCGTATAGGTTGGTATAGAAAAGATAGAAAATCATAATTGAGGCTACCTTCAAAAAATTACCTAAACCTCTACCTAAGGTACTTGTTCAATTATGATTACCTGAAGCATATGTACCTCACATCTACATCAATATTAATTCTTTCTCCATATTTAAGAAAACAGAATGTTTGAATTTCAAAGTTTATCAATTTCCATTGCTTCCAAATGATTCAGTTTCAAACCTTTATTTTCTATTTGCAAAATTTCGAACTCCTCGTTAAAGATATGATTTTCTTCTAGAATATGATTTGAATATGTTGAATTTGTTTTTTTATTCACATAGCTCGTATGATGTTCCTGGATCGATTCCTAAATGTAATGCCAGTTTGAACATTTGATAAAGCTACTGTGTAAGCAAAACATGTGATATATTTTTCAAATGAAGTTTGTGGAGATCATTGGTAAAAAAATATTCTCAAATTATCATTCACCATTTCTTAAAAAAATTAACTTTGAACCAAATTAAAACCATCTATTTATTACGTTACACAATGTATATGATATAAAATCTTATCGCGAGATTCACATATTTTATAAAAGCATAATTTCTTCAGAGGTCGAAAAGTAGTTTTTTCGTGTTGATGATAATACTATTTTGTCTAATATGTCTGACGGTTTTTAAAAGAGTATTATCATCAACTTTTATTACCATCGTCAACTTTGCTTTCACTGGAATGGATTGATGGTGTATACTCTTGGATTATACAGGGTGTTTATTAAAATGCGGGAAAAAATTAAGGGACTATTCCTTGGACTATTTCAAGGATATTGTGTCCTTCGATGATTTTTGATAGGACGCTTTTTTTCGAAGATACCGAAGATACAGGACGAAAAAGGTTTCCGACAATAACAATTTTGGTAATTTTAAAAGTATTAACTTTGCCGAAATAAAAGTATAATACTACATTGGACCTATAGGGCCTCTTAAATTCATTAGTTTATACTACCTCAGTGAAAGATTTGAGAAATCAGATAATAATTGCTGGGTGTAACGCAATCAGAATCGATCCTGGTGTTTTTGAAAGAGTTAGGGAGTCGATGAGGAGAAGATTGGATTGTGGCATCTGAACATTGTCAACAATTCTTATACATTAAGAAACATTACAAACATTACAAAGCACCTTATCAAAAATCATCAAAGGACAACATATCTTCAGAATAGTCCAAGGAATAGTCCCTTAAATTTTTCCGCATATTTAATAACCCCCCTCCCCACACATCATCTAACAATATTTGTAGATTATACAGGTGATTGTTTTTTTCTGAGCCAAAATCCAACTATGATGCCTGAAATATTTAATCATGAGATCCCACTTTAAAGGTGACGGCAAAATGTGCTGTAAGGCTACATTACTGGTCACTATTTTGAGGCTCAAATCTTGTTATGTAGCAATACAGCCCCATAGTTAAAATCGAAGATAATGTCTGTATATGCATCAAAATTAGAGGGGAAGGTAAAACGATAATGAAAAATCAATGAACTAATTTTTCTTCTTCTCATTTAGATTTTTTCTATTATATTGCGTCTAGACGGATTTGATTGTAACTTTGTACCTCGATTTTCACTGCGTATCGTCCAATCCCTAGCTAAAACTGGGGATTTGTTGGTTCATGGAAGGCGATCGCTAGTTAACGGAAAAAAATCTTTTGTGTAAGTTTTATAAAGAGCATCTACTATTTTACTTCTCTTATTTAGTAAATTAAATGATAAGCAGATTCAATACCTTACAGTTTTGTCTTTCAATTATTTTCAATCGCGAGTAAGTCTTGAGAATTTCCCATGGTGCTAGTTTAGCATATATAGATCACTATACAGATTATGGGAGAAATCAAACGAATCATTATTTATTAGTGACTTGCCTACTAAAAAATATTTTCAGTGCTAATTATAACATTGTCGATTACAGTCGGTAATATTCAATATAAATCTAAAGAAGCCTCGAGAAAATTCTCGTTATTATTTTGATTTGTCTCCAAAAACTATAATTTCACAGAGAGGGCTTCAAATTATCAACCCAAGAAGCACAGTCCAGTTTTGGCGATAGCCGGATGCTGGTAGAAAAATTTATAGATAAACCTAGACACATAGAAATCCAAGTATTAGGCGACAAACATGGAAATGTCATCTACCTCAACGAGAGAGAATGCAGTATTCAAAGGAGAAATCAAAAAGTCATTGAAGAAGCTCCCAGGTAGGATCACTTTTCAATAATATTTCATATTTTTTACAAAAACATGAAAGAAATAATACATTATATACATTTGTAATTCACGAAATACAAAATCATCAGGCTAAGATATTACAGATATATCAGAACAAGTCAGTCATGATTTCAGATGTGTTTGCAATTCATTTTTGCTCAAAATCAGTTGTTGCTTGATTTCAGAATATACTAGTCTCTGTTGAATCAAAACTGATATTTTTTAATTAGATAAAAAGTTTTTGTTGCAACTATCCAGTATACAGCTGCTGAGGAATGGTGCTTCGTTTCAATTTATTACATTATTTTCAATTTCCTTAAGGTTGTTCATTGAACAAATAGAGAAAATTAGTTTTTATACAATTCAATACCATCCGAGGAAGTAAAATTTGAGAGCGTTATCAAAAATGATGTAGCTTTATACTTATCCGTTCAAACATGGCCATGTTTTGAAAATAAAAAGGCGCTCAGCAAATATGTTTTGGAAACATATCATTCATGGAGAGAAAAAAAGTACTACTTAAATTATAGTGACTGAATCAAAGAAACTGTTCGAGAGAAAATTGTTACCTTCCTTGCAAGTTATTGTGTTCGTTCCTCAAATGATTAGTTTGGGTTCGAAAGAATTTCACATAAATAGTTTCAATATTGTTTAATAACTATGTTCAGTGTGATCACGATTTATAAGAGAGCATATTCTCTTTCATTCAAACAAAAGACTTAAAATACAAAGAAATAACATGCAAGCAACAATCAAAAACTAAAATATTGAAATAATAATAAAAGCTGAAAATTAAAAAATATTAACCAAAAAATGAAAAATAAAAAGGAAAATTAAAAAGATTCCAAACCAAGTTACGTCACGACGTTTTGATTGTTAGTATTCACAATTGTCTTCGGGTGATAACTGGACTCATTCCTCCGAAATCTGGCTATTTATAGGTCATTCAAGTGCTTTCATCTTTTCACCTTTTCCCTCTCTCCGCTTCATTGGTTTTATCGGGAGATGACTGTTAGGCGGGAGTTGGTCGTTTTTCGCTTGATTAGAGGTTTCCATATGTTACGTATCACTACGCTAGCTTTACTAAATGAGTTGTCGGACAACATATACGCGGCTTCTTTGAATTTTCTCCTAAACCAATATTTCTCTTTGTGGACGATTTCAGTTTGAGTTCACTTGATGTTATGATGATATGTTATGATGTAATGTATCTGTTTTGTTCTATGATATGTATTTGACCCAGAAGGATAAATAGTCATCCAAAAAAAAATATTTTTGATATTTTCCATTCTATTCTACTCTCCTGATAGATGTTCTTGCTTTTAATAGTAAGACAGAGCGCGTGACAAGTTACTTTTATAGAAGGGCACAAGCAACTTTTATAAACGAAGGAAAACAGTCCAAAATTTATTTCAATTTGTGTTAATATTCCACACATACACACACGGTTGCAAATATTGAAAACGATCGCCACTGAATTGAAAAAAAGTCGTCGGAAACATTTTTACGAACCAATGGTTACTGCTTTTAGAATTATTGGTTGATTTGCAAGAATATATTTGAAAAAAATTCTTAAGCATGATCATCACTTTGGTATCTCTTCATAAATAATACTTCATTGAAGCGATTACGCAAAATAATTTGATATGAATTGAGCAATAACAATTATTGCCCTCTCAATATTTTTATAATTATCGCTTTGACAGTAGAAACAATCGTGACTCTTGATCTCTTTTTAATTTTTCGTGGAACATGATAATTGTTTTTGAGAAAATGAATAGATATTAGTAGTATATATGAATTCAACTTTGAACGAGTGATAAATATATTATAAATGACAAAATTTATCTCTTTCATAAATATATTATAAAACACAGTTCAGTCTGAAAATAACCTAACAATGAATACGTACTCATTTTTTGTGTTACTGAGAGTCCCTCTCTGATAGTCATCTCCAAAAATTTCAACTAGAAAGGGAGTTGCAACAAATGAGATAAAATAAATCAAAATCAGGTGGTTACCGAAATTCGATAAAATATACTCAAAACTTATTGTAATATACTCAAAATTTATTTCATGTTGGAATACTAATAATAAGAAAAATCCACATAAATGGAGTAGACAGGCATCTACTACATTCCTTGTTACCCATACATCGATAGTAAACATATTGAAAGAAATGCATCCCTGTAAAATGATATCTACTCAGGAGCTCATGGAAGACAATTTTGATAGAAGACACGTTGGATAACAATATCATCCAATTAGAAGACGTTATGTTTTCTGATGAGTGTACTTTGTCTCTTAACGGTCGTGCTGATCGGCAAAATTACCGCTACTGGTTAACGGAAAATCCTCACTGGATGAGAGAAGAACACACGCAATACCCTCAAAAGAATAATGTTTGGACAGGGGTTGTAAGAAACCATGTGATTTGTCCCTTGTTCATTGAGGGAAACTTGAATGGTGATAAATTATAATAATTATTTGGCACTACCTCAAAATGATGCCATTCCAAGTTCAGCAAATTTATATCCTGATCCAGGAAACCCTCAAGTTCCAGTGAATATGATATGGAGTACCACCACATTATCAAGTTAATGTCCAGTAACACCCCGATACAAAATTTCCCAATCGGTGGATAGGGAGGCGAGGATTGATTGAATGGCCAGCGCAATCACCCGATCTTTCATCATTAGATTTCTTTTTATGAGGATACGTAAAAGAGCAATGTGTATAAAACTGAACCTTCAGATTTGAATGACTCAAAAGAACGAATAACGCTTGCGATTAGGTCGGTCACGACTGATATGTTAAATAATGTTAGAACACAGTTTTATTCCTTTCATTGTCTAATATGATATAAATTGATTTGAAGTACCTCGGTAAAAATTTAAAAAGAGATTATCTGACAAAATAACAATTATATTAAGCAAAAAAAAATGAAATTACAATGAAATAAAACACAAGCAAAAATTAAAAAATTATTGAAAAGAAATGAAAATTAGAAATTCAAAAGATTCCAAACCAAGTTAATTCACGACCTTTCGATTGTTAGTATCCACAATCGTCTTCGGGTGATCGTCTTCGGGTGATAACCCGATTGTGGTTACCAGCAATCGAAACGTCGTGAATTAACTTGATTTGGAATCTTTTTAATTTTCATTTCTTGTTATTAATTTTTTATTTTCATCTTGTGTTTAATTTTCTTTTTGATTTTTTCGTTGTTGCTTGTATTTTATTTCATTGTATTTTCAGTTTTTTTGCTTAATATTTTTTCAGCTAGTCTCTTTTTTATTTTTTAACAGATTCTTTCAGGTATTTCAAATCAATTTATATCATATTAGACGATGGAAGTCCAAACTAATGAAATGCAATAAGAAACATTGGCAACTACCTTCAGACAAATTTCGAACATCCATTGCGTTAACATCCATAGTTCTTTTTCATATTCTACATTTCATCACGTTTTGAATTACATTTCAGTTTTTGAGTGTATTTTATCGAATTTCGGTAACCACATGATTTTAATCTATTTGATCTTAATTGTAGCAATAAACTGAAAGCGATAACATTTTTGAATGGAGAATGAATAGACCTTTCAAACGATATATCACAAAAAAATTAGGGGTTGTATATGTCATTCGAAGGGGGTGGAAGGTAGGGATGGCATTTTTACGTTGAAGAATGTTGAATAATAATTTACATTTGACGTGTTTCAGGATTTTTTTAAATATGTACAGTAACCGATATAATAAATTTATTCCATTTGGCTTTTACACACTGTATATATGGTTCTATGTTTGCCATTAATTTGCTACCATACAGGTTTTATACACCTCGTACTCAATGTAAAAAATAAGTTTCTGAACGTTTCTTGATACCATCAGTTAATAAAGAAATGTGTACAATAAATGTGCTGAACTGAACATAATCTATCTAGAAAAGTAGTGATTCTACATACCTTTTGGTAGCTTTTTCGAATGATATTCTACTGATTATCCTGTAAAATAAATTGAAGACGAATATTTTGGTACTCATTTTTTAGCGTATTCCTCAATGAAGAAACTCGAAAAGCAATGGGCGAGCAAGCGGTATCTCTCTGTAAAAAACTAGGTTACTCTTCAGCTGGGACGGTGGAATTCCTCGTCGACGAAAAGCAGAACTTCTATTTCTTGGAAATGAACACAAGATTACAAGTGGAACACCCAATCACTGAGTGCATAACAGGAGTGGACTTGGTTCAACAGATGATTCGAGTGGCCAGGGGACACAAGCTTAAAATTCGCCAGGAAGACATCGGAATCAATGGGTGGGCGATAGAGAGTAGGGTGTATGCGGAAGACCCTTACAAAAATTTTGGGTTGCCTAGTATAGGTCAGTAATTTACAGTTAATCCATTTGGGAAACAAATTACATGATATGAATTTCATGACATATTTTTCTTATTCAATATTTATCTTGATCTTCAGACCACCTTTGATATTTCATCAGCTCATAAATTGAAGTTGAACTTCAAAAAGTCGGCAGTAATGATCTTTGGACCGAAAAGATTGAAAAGATTGCCATATATTGATTCTAAACTACACTTTACAAAACACGTTAGCCATTTGATACAAACTTCTTTCAACATCTTAAGGCAACTTTTTCAAATCGGGACTTACTCGCTAAACAACTCAAACTAAAATTATGTGAGGTGCTAATTATTTCGTGATAATAAATATTTTGTTTATATAGGTGAGTGGGAAAGTAAAGATTCAAATAACAGGGTGATAATTGAAAATACTTCTGAATACTACTTCCTCACATATATAAACAATCGATCGCTTCAAAAACATAGATACGATTCATGAATATAACATATGGATGATAGAATATAAAACAAGAAGAAAACACATGAGTGGAGCGCCGTGTTCAGTGTTGCCAGGTTTATCTTTTTGCGGTTCTCAAGTTACTACTCCACTGTTCGAAAATTAAAATCTACTGATGACTTACTTTACTTTCAATAACAATATCTGAATGACTTGAAATATTGGCATTTACTTATAGTATGAATCTATAAAATGTATTTTGTGCTGTTTTTTGTACCAGTTTAATGCTTCACTAACACAAAATCTACTACTCAGCATGAAAACAACCTGGCAATACCGACCCTGTACGATTTCGTGACTCACATTTGTTAATTCTGAACACATACGTAGGTCGCAAAATCAGATAATATACGAGGTGCCAGCCTTTTATCAAATCCTCGAAGCAGTTGTGATATGCTCTTTTTGGTATGTCCTTATTGAGCCCTCTCAGCTATTCAGTTTTTATCTTCCCAGTCAACACAAAACGCTGTTCTTTCATGAGTCTATTCATTCTTTGGAACAGGAAAAAGTCGCAAGGGGGCAAATCCGGTGAATATGGTGACATGACCACTGATACACAACGCCACGGTAATAGAAGCAGACAGTAAGCAAAACCTCAACATCTGATCGAACTTGGCGTGCTTTTTTGGATTTTTGGTCTCCTGGGCTCTTCTATTGCTATTATGGTACTTCGGTTTCGATGTTATAACCATATATTCACCATCCTCATCAGTTATGAACCTTTGAAACAAATCTGGATCGCCGTTGGTGTTAATTAACAATTCCTGAGCGACTCATGCGACGGTTTTTTAGTCAACATTCCGCAATTTTGGAACGAACGTTTTCAATCATATAAAATCATAAAATAACTTCTGAATCATTTACGACAATGGGTTAAAAAATGTCCCTTCAAATACACCTGTTAGACATTCCTCCCCAATATGTCTTCTGATGGCGTAACGATTAAGAAATGAGCGTTTTCCTGATTAGTTGCGCAAAATTATTACTTTCTGAACTGCAGTTCTCTGATATTACAATGATCACGGTTCATAACAGGAAATTCTGTAAATGCGTAAATGCATCAACGATTAGGGAAAACAAATTCGAATGGAACTTGAAGTACCAAATGTTTACA
>WOGO01000868.1:0-20436 GCA_015342085.1 Leptinotarsa defecta | reverse complement strand
GTAAGGAAATGTGAGAGGTGAAATTTTCAGAAAAATCATGCTTTGCGTTTTCCAGAAACGTCTAACCTACCATCGACCGTGAGTCACGCTGTATAGGTACATCAATTGTAGTTGAATTGGAAATAAAAAGATATAGATTGTATGTGCAATCAAAACTATGACACTCATCTACATCGAGCAGGGTAGATGTGGGGAGAAAACAGGTTTATTTTGACAACAGTATTCTGATTCTTTTGAGGTTTAAAAATATTATATAGATTCAGTAAATCAATTTCACATGATAAAAAAAACGTGTGCGTCTCGGGACGCCCGACAGAAGTGATAATTTAAACTAATCCATGTTGAACTATTTGATATTGAAATTGTTCCAACTTGAGAAAAGCTTGGGTTATTACCTAAACTTTATGTATATTATGATAATGAGCTAGTTGTTGCTTTTGTGGTATTAAATAATGATACTAATAATGTAACATACACAAAATTAGTATCATCAATATTAAGCCACGGTTCATATAATAAAAAGATATTACACGCTTGCTGGTTAGATTTTTATAATACAGTCAACAGTATATGTCTATCACACACTAAACACTGTAACGCGTTAGGTAACCCACCCATAATGCATCATACCCCAATACTATATTGAGCTATACAAAAAAGTAAATACATATCGAGAGTTCATTTGAAGTAATAAAGTATTATTAATCTCAGAAACCATTCTGAAGTATGAGCAGTAGGGTTTGGAGGCATTTACAGATCGCTTCTCGAAAGGCAGTGTAACTTAATTTTCTTTGAAGTATTCTTAATTTCCGAGTTGTTGTTGGTAGACTGTTTTTTGTTCTTTCTTATTTTGGTTGTGGTTCCATATTGAGGTGCAGAGTTGGCTTATGGAATGGGTTAATTTCCACATTTCTTTTGAACAGAAAGGACCACTTAGGACCTGTCAGAAATATTACTGGCTGTGTAACTAACCCTGTATATTGAAATTTATTTCTGAATTCTAAAAAAAATAAGTCAGATCAGATTCGTCAATTGAAAAACTTGAAACTGAGAACGTTTTCCCAAATGAATTTAATCTTCAGCAAATCAAATCCAACTTGAGCGCTACTTTCGCACAGGCACCGCTTTTAGAGTATACTTTTTTTATTGACTCGGCCGTGAAGATCAAATACCTATCAAATGAAGAAAACTTTGTTGATATCTTAAATAACATAACATTTATTACAGCAGAATCCATCTATGAATATGTGCATATTATCGTGAAATAGAGAACATTTGTCAAATACTTATGCAAACACTCCTGATACACCCCCTTTCATTCGTATCTTTGCACGTACTTTTTTGTGCTATTTTTACCTCAATATGTATCAGTAATCAAACCTTTGTTGGAGAATTGTGAAGTTTTAAGAAACAATAAATTATATATCTATCTACTGATGTTCACACCTAATTGTGATCCATGTGGTTGGTCTATTCGATGGTTGCTTACAATCACTTCAAACTTTACATACTGTTTCGAGTTGACCACATCATGCTTTCTCCCAATGATGACAGATATGTCATCATCATCATCATCATCATAACTTTAGTCAGGTTGTAAAACAATACATATTTGTTTTGTTTCATCCAAGGATAATTGAAGTTTTCTTTAAAGTTTTAATTATGTCATGGATTTGATATGGAGGTGAGGAAGAAACCAGAACCGAGTATAGATCTTTGGGGAATTCTTTCATATTTCTTCTTGAAATTTTTACATACTAATATTTTCAACTGACATGTAATTTCGAAATATTAATGAATTTTTTCCATTTCTCCATGGTTTCAGAAATTATTTTCCCTTAAATTTAATAACTCAGTTGATAAAATTGTACGTCAAGGCTAAGGTTAGTTGATAGTTATATTATCACCTTTAACCCAGCAATCGGTATTAGAAGCAATTGTGAGAAGATTAGTACAAACAATGAAGACATCAATTGCCTAGCACATAGAGCTCTCTACACATTCACAAATCCCTTTAACTTACTTGAGACCCGCCGAGGCAGGGGTCCCCTCTCTGCTACTTCTCCCCCCCTGCTCCTTGTAGTTACGGTAATAATTTTGAATGCACACTGCAGCCTCTTGGCTTTTCTTAAACCTTTTGTGTTCACAATATGACCTATATCCATTCTGTATGACCATTGCAGCATGGGTCATCTGTTTATAATAGGCATACTGCTTGTATCTTCTGTAATAGTTCTGAATTACTACAGCTGCTGCTCGTTCTTTGTCCTGCTCTTGCTGTTGACGTCCCTTGTATGAGCGATAGGCTTTCTGGATGATTTTTGCTGCTTCGTACAGTTCTCTTTGTTCTCGATCTATAAAAAAAATGAATGATGATGGGTCTAGTGATACAGATAGTGATGCAGATACTTTAAAATAATAAAAAAATAATAGTATTTCGAATTCTCATTAGCCAGTAAATTATATCTTGATCTTTTATGTGATAATAGTGTTGAATGACGTGTGCTGAAACCTATGTTTCCTATGAAATACTGAAAAATGTCAGAACTTGTGTCATTGTGACATGAGGTCACCATTAGTTTTAGCAATAGAAAATACTATAATAGTGACCTGACCATATATAACATATCTTTAGAAATTTATGTCCAAAGGTATGTTATATGATTTGTGGTAAATGACAGTGCCAACAAGAATCTTTACCAGAAAAATATAGAAGACTGTCAAACAATACTTTCTTTCTCTAATTCCAAAAAATATTTTTTTGGTAACGAGATATTTTATTTCATACAGTTTACTGAAAATAATGATGAGGAACAAAATCATCTCTTAATAATTCTGGTAACCATGGGAGTGTTTTGTACTTATATTCATCACTGACACTGTTTTCCACTAACTGATGATATTTCAATTAAAAATACTGTTTGTAAGTTGTAACCAAATAATATAGAAAATTACAAAATCACAAGGTACCAAATATTCAAAACTAATACTAAATTCAAAATGCTATCCCATTCAACAACAAAATATTTACAATATCCTGTATTTGGTTGGTTCCAATATTCACCTGATAACGTTAGATTTGAAAAATCCTTCTCGAAAACAGTTCCGGAAGCTTGAAAAAATTCACAGAAATCTGCAGTGGTAGGTGGTGGTGATGGAGAATCCAACGTGAAAGAACAGGGAGATGGTAAACAACTGGAAGAAGCTGGGCTCAAACTCGAACAAGGTGTACCAACATCATAGTATCTGTAAATCATAACACATTCACTTTCAATAAAAACTGTTTGTTCCAAAGATACCAACCTATAATTATTATCAGAGAATTCGAAATTGAATTCTGTTGATTCAAAGCTGGAAGATGATTGATGGTCTAACAACGGTTCCATAAATATATCTGATAGTGTATCACTGGTTTGTAAACTAGTTGGAACACCAGGGCTTTTGTCTAGCATCATCTCTTCACTTTCATTCTGTAAATATAATATTATGAAATGAACGAAAATTTCCGAGTAACTTGTTTGAATCCAAAGCAAGCTAAAGAAAACTGTCTACTGAAGTCGCCAACCTAGTTGGTAAAACGAGCGTCAAGAAGAGTATTGCATTTCTGGTGATTGAGAAAAGTGCTTGTTTTGGATTCATTCTACGCCAGAGGTTCCAGTTTTACTTTTCATTACCCTATATTAATTACCTAATAGAAATTTTAACATGAGACAATACAGATTTCAACATAAATAAAATTGAAACTCAGTGTGAAGTTTAGTAACACTTAGAAATTATTTATTATTCCTGACGTTTAAGATATGACGTTCAAATTTAAGATATTCTTCTAACCTTTATTCTATCTGGCATGGCAGCAATAATTTGTTCTGCCAATGTCAATACTCGTGCATCTTGTTCCCCTAAAAAAATAATGTTATTTGAATTTCTTGCATGAATCATCACATGTTCATATAAGTTTATAACAAATAATATTTAATAGAGATACTATCGTCCACATGCATAAGAAAGCGAAAGAAACTTTGAGTGAACACTGACAAAGGTCAAAATGTAAATACATACTAACATTCTTTTGAGTCAGGTATTGATAACCAAACTAATAATAAGCGTAAAAGGCACATACACAGCAGAAGCAATAATCAAAGATTTATCCATTCTGTTATTTCAAGAAACAGATGAAGAGTGTAAAGAAACATTCAGTTACTTATTTGGATCGTTTCTTCAATTTAAATTCCTTCAACGTTACCAAAAATCTAGAAAACTTGGAAAATCAGAGATAGTTAGGTGGTGCAAGAACTATAACTATTATAGTAAGAACTCTTTAAACACTATTTGTTAGTATTTATGTAAGGTAGAAGAATGAAATGAGTAGAGGGTTTGGATGATCGCCATAAAAGGAAATATTGAATTGAAAATAATATTACACTATACTTACAGCATGCCCACATTTTTTCATTGTATCCCAAACAAAAGTTTCGAATGTAACTATAACAAAATATTTTTAATTGAAGATTATTTTCCAGAAATATAATTTTCACAATGAAGAAGTATTTGTATTAATACTTGTCATAAATAAAATATTCAATTTTATTCTGTTTATTTTTTTGAAGAAAAGTTGGTTAACCATAACTTGAAAGGAAAAGTTATACATCAGTTATACATACACTACTTGTTGAATCTATCAGTGGAATCTACAAAGAACTAGACTTTTGTTTGGGACCTCAACACTGCCTAACACTGTTAGAATATAAGAAATTTGTAGTACAACATACTGCACTAGTTATTTCTATTTTATACTCATACCTATTTGAGAATTATTGCTAGATGTCTATAGCAAATGATTTCGACCTCTAACTCATTTCTTCTCTTTGTTTTAATGTAATAATCTGATTTATTTGTGGTATTTATGAGTCACTTTGTTATGAAACATATGTGAAAACATGATAAAATCAGGTGATTTATCAGAATGTTACATATATTGCTGTTAGTGGTCAATGAATGTAAAATAATCAACATAGAAGGAGCAACAAAGATCAGGTAGTCTGTAAACAACAGTGAAACAACACCGAGAGACAACAAAGATAACAGATCAATTATTGCACTGACCTACAGTACTGTTGGGAAGCTCACTTTCATCGTCCGAGACGGCTTCTACATCTATCAGGGGACTACTGCTTCTTGGGCCACTTCCTATCTCGCCTAGATCATTGTTCCAAAATACAAATCAGTCAATGCAAATCAGCTTCAATTATCACGATTTTATTACAGTAAGTAGTGTGTACTCTCGAATGTGTTACCTAATTATTAAATGACTCACACTCATTTACACCTTGATCAACATGTCAAAAATAATATTTGAATTGGAATCAAAAATAATATTGGCGATTCAAAGCGAAAATGAAAAACTTGGTGTGTCAATGAACCAAGATTCCGTTCGTGCATTTCTGATACTTGACTTTACTTACCCATCAAAATTACATAGGTGTTTAGGTAAATTTACTCACATAGTGCGAAATCCATTTTCCTATGGAAGTCTGTACCATCGCCGTCAGTAGAACTATCCCTCACTATGGATGACTGAAGTGGTAGCGACATACTTCGGTCGAATCTAGCAAGAGAAAAAGTAAGTAAACAATTCATTACAGTCCGATCGTGGAATAAATCAAATTTAGTTGTTTTATTAGTGATCGAAGTGTAACTTCATTATTGTTTGTGTTTCATACAGCTGACTAATAGACGGTTTCAATTTATTATGTTTTATTTTTATCAATTTATCTTTGAGATACATAGAGATGCATAACCAGAAGAAGTAGATTTCCACCAATCCACCAATCACTGTAATTTCTGCATCACAACTATACACAGAGATGCATAACCAGAAGGAGAAGATTTTCACGAATTACTGTCATTTCTGCGTCACAACTATTATAGGAACTTGGATTTTTCATCAGAATTGATAGAACTAAAACTAAACAATTTTATTACTTTCATTACACTTTTTGTTAGTGTTCGTGGGTTTTTGGTCAAAATTTGGATTTTAATTGACATCATCAAATAATTAAGAGAATTCAATAGTCTGATTCAAAAGTATAATTTTTTTCGTAATATTTGAAAAAACATGAAACCTAGTTCTTCATGACAGAAAAAAGCTAGAAGAATTGAATGAATCGTGAATGTGTTAATTAATCACAACTATTTGAACATTTTCAATTCTGAATCTGAGCCAATCGACTTCACACTCAGTCGTAGACTGAGGCTATCCTCAAAGGATAACCCCATCACAGAATTATTTCCAGGATTGAGAAATCTTATAATGGACAAGCTACAATGTCTTCTGAAATACAAAGAATATGAAGTACTGGGTTATTCAGATGTCGTCCCAGTCCAGAGAAAACAATAATAATAATATAGTAGGGAGAATTACATTAGGCTATCTAAATCGACCATAGTTGTATTTATCAAGACGACCTTTGGAATGTTGAAGTAAGGAGAAGCAATTGTTGGGGTTAGAAAGGGATATGCCTAAATAAATCCAACTCCTTAACGACGATGATTACTTTATTTAGCAAGTGAGATTCTGCCAAACACTGAAAACTTGATTCGCTCCAACGTGAGGCACACATAGAGTATATACTCTGCCAGAGCCTGAACTTCCTTGTGAAGATCAATGCACTCCAAGGTTGACATACCTTGGTACATTTTTTTCAATCTAGTGAGGATCTGTTTAGCAGTTAGTCTGTCACTACTTTCATCAGACAGGCAGGCAACATGAATGTGTGGCTTGAAAAGTAGGTTTCCTGTGACTCATTTCAGGGAACCTCCCACCCATGGCTACAGGACACTAGCTGCATCAACCAGCCAGGAGACACTCTTTTAATCCTCTCAGGTGACTTGTAGCCACCCAAACCGGAATGAACTTGTGAAATCTCCTCTATAAAAGACATAATGGCACATTGAAGAGATTCCTATTGATCAGTGATTATTGAGGTTGCCAGATATTCAAGGTGCAAGGTTCTCACCTAAATGACTGCAGTAAACTCCCCATATGAGGGCATTTGTAAGTCAGCAATACCTGGCGATACATTAGATTCAGCCATGCAGTGCTATCTATATTAGTAAAAAATATTTCTAGGAGCAGTAACTTTCAGTTGAAGCTGGAAATTGATTGAACAATTTTTGGAAAAAAATAACACATAATACACATATTCACAGAATGCTATATTCTAAACTTGCTGAAAGTGGCAAGACTGAAAGAACTGATATAACACGTGAGAGGTAACATACTTCTAAAATAGTACCTACTTTATACCTGCTCATAAGGATTATCTCATCAATGACGGAAAAATAATATAAAAAAGCATAAAATTCCATTTAAAAGGCCGAAACATCGATAATTTATATCAAAAAAAGGGTAGTCAAGATTTGAATTACATCAGAAATGGAAAAAACCTAATGGTCCAAAAAATGTGACGGAATGTGAGTAGGAATTTAAAAAAATAAATTCCAAACCTTTCAGGACTTTCAAGATATCGAAGTTTCATGTCAAGACTCCAAATAATTCTCACTAGTTTATATTTTCCTAGAAATAGGAATAAGTAATGTTTTGCGGACACATTGATAGCCATCTAAATGACATTCCTGTAGTATGTTGGGTGTATAAAAAAACTTAATGTTCCTTAGAATTGATCCGAGCACTAAATATAAGTACATATTTTTATCAACAATACTTATTAAAATTTAGTTTATTTCAGAAAAATTTTCCTTTGATATTTTTCAAAACATTTTTTAGAATTATTAATTTTTGAAAATTATAAGATCTTACACTTATATTTTGCTAATAAATTTTCGGCAACATGATTGCTACTAATAATAACTTTCAAAGAATATATATATTGGTCTTACTTAGACAACTTTGGTGTTTCCCGAACATTGTATACTTTGGAACTCTTAGGCCTGTAACTCTCTGCAGCAGGTCCACAGGACATGTGAATTCCACTATCGATTGATGGTCTTTTGATCAATTTCTGCCCGTTACTACCTCTGGTACTTGATGAGAAATCAGATAACAAAGGACTTGGAGAAGACATGATAAATTTATTATTGTAGTCGGAATCTAAATCTACATTCAGTATTTTGTATTTACTTGCTTCACTTCTGAAATAAAATTCTTTAGTTTGTTTCAAAAATAAAGAATATTTGAATTTCTCTGACCTTGTGACAGCCCCTGGTCTCAAGAAGACTCCATCATGGGATTTACTAGTTGAAGCTATGGAATTTAGAGAAGCTACAGAACTTGCAGGCGATATAACAGTTGGGGAAGGAGCTGCATCTGTGGAAGACTGACTAGATTGTAAAAGCATGTTTGCTTTATCCCTTCGTAATTCCAGTTTTTCCAGTTCCTTCACTAGATCCACATGATTATTTATTCGAGCACATTCTAACGCCGTTTGATTCGTTGAATTTCTCATACTCAAAGCCATGTGGTTCCATTTGTAAAGCATAACTGCTGTTTCTGTGTGTCCTCTAGCGCATGCCCACATCTTGAAAAAATATTTGAATGTAAATTTTATCTAATTCATTGTCATCAATATCAAGTTTAATTATTATTTATTATTTCGTTTTTTTTTTCGCAGCTTGGGCTATCGAATACCCTGTAATCCCAACCTCATTAAATTGTTGTATACTTACCAAGGCCGTGAATCCATCTTCGTCCTGACTGAGAGCATCTACTTCAGTTTCTAATAGTAACGAAGAATTTTCCGCCCTCCAGTGAAGCATGGCACACACTAAACGTGAGTATCCCAAGGAAGCCGCAAGATGTAAGAGTGTCATTCCCCTATGGCTAGCAAACCAAGAGACACTCAATTCTTCTCCTTGTCTCCATATTCGAGAAGTCATATTTTGACAAAAGTTAACTAGCCTGTCTTCAAAATTCGGTTGTCCAAAAAGAGCTGTGTCTTCAACCTTAGGAACAAAATACTTTGTGAAAGATGAAATAACAGAACAAATAAAAGAAAATATATTACCACATCACCATCTGTTGGCTCTTGTTTGATTTGAAGTCTATCGTCCATTGCTTCGAGTCTTTGAAGCAAAGTGAACTTAAGTAAATTGTCGTTGCACCTTTCTACTTTAGGTTCTTGGGTAGCCACCTGCTCTTCTCTAGGTGGGAGCTTATACTCAAATATCACAGAGTTGGAAATCACATAGCCGTCGCATGCTACTTGCAAAGTTGCTAATCCAGCCTCGTGAGCTGCAACAAGAGTATAACGATTGTTATTGAAATAAATATCCTGATATGATAATAATAATCTCTATCAAACTAGTTGAGGAAGTTTGTTGATTCTGTCAATTTCTGAAAAATTTTAGATACCTCCTAGTCAAATATGATCATTAACGGTGGGTACAATTACTAATAGTCATAAGTATTTTTAGACATTCGGAAGACTTTTTTCACAAGAAATATGAAATGCTCAGCAATCTACTGGAGTCAAAACTTGTTTAGAAGCTTAAAACACTGCATCTACTCATCAATTCTCGTAAAGTTTTGATATTTCGTCAACCTGATTAAGTAATGAAGAGGCTTTAGAACTTTCTTAATAATAAATAATTTCACCACAAGGAATAGTTCAGTTTTAGTCATCCCCAAACACAAATCTTCCATCTTCACTCGCTGCTTCTCGTAAAATGCACCTAAACATTACAATCAACTACCCCGTGAGTTTACATCTTATACAATAAAAAACTTTAAAAAAATACTGGAGACCGATTTAAATATTTGATCTCTTGTCCGTTCCCGACCTTGGCATTACAAAGAGGAATTTCCTACAACGGTTGCATACATTTTCTGATTTTTCATGTCAGTATCACTGTTAACTCGACTTTCTTGTTATTGTTTGATTATTACTATTTTCAAGTTGAGTTGAAAAACAGCCTTGGCTGATACTCCGCCTATACTTACCTTTATACTGAAAGTTGTTTACTTTTTCTTCTTTTTGCTTATTTTAATTGTACTTTTATGGTGAATGAAGACGTATTATTATTATTATAAAGAGTGCTTTTTTGGATTCATTCTACACCAAAGGAATAAGTTCTACCTTTCAGTAAACTTGAGATTGAATTAATTATAAGATGCAACGTATTTTTTACTCAAATTTCTGAATAGATATCTTCGATTACAAAATATTCACCTATAAACACAATCAAAATTAACTTACCTGGACAATAACAACGTAAGACACCACTTTGTACTAAAGTAGTGGGTACAGGGAATGTATCAAAAAGTACTGTGTAAGGTCCAGATGAATGCCACGGTCCAGTAACCAAAACTTTCACGCCTCCTTCTGGATACGCCCATTCTGGAGAATAGTCGGTGATCTTCGCCGACCCCTCCAAGGAATGGTTTTGCTGCTGGTGTTCATTGTGTGCTTTGGTGTTACCTCTACCTTCGGACGGATTGACGTCGAGAAGTCCAGCGTGGCTGGAATCTAACGCTTCTAGGTCTGGAAATTCGCCAAGCATATCGAACGCATCTAAATTGACGAAAACATCATCGTCGACCACGTTGGTCGGTGAAACTACTACGTCGCAACTGTCAATGAAATCCATTGGATTGATCTCGGTGGTAAGATTTTGCTGTTGGGACTGCACCTTGTTCTGATGACCGGCGTTGTTTGATTCGGAATTATGTCGTTGATGAGTATCTAGTTCGGATGAACACAGGGGCATATTGGCAGAAAGGGTCCTTTGAATGTCCTCTTGGGACAAGTCCAAGGTTTCGTTAAAGAACCCTCCGTTTATAATGGAAGAACCGTCACTTTTGCTGACTAACGAGCCGCTGGAATCCGTTCCTAGAAGAACTACCGTTTCGCCGCAAAAGTTTTGATGTTTATAGTCGTCGATGGTTTCTTCTTGGCTGGTGTCCATGTGCTTCGAAGGGGTCGACGGAGCACTGGACATTATCACCTCAGTTTGTTGTTGATGATTTCTGTAAAAAAATCTCGGTCTGGAATTGATGAAAAGGATAATCAATCATGTGTTCCTGTATCTAATCAAAGAATTGAGGTTTGCCAAATGTTCTATGGTCTGTTCTAAAATTGGGTATTATCTTTTTATTTTTTATGGAATCGTGTGTTATCTACATGAAAAGTTAGAATTTTGGAATATACAAATAGTTTATTTGGGTATGAAATTTAGAGAGCCATATCGAATCTTCTTTATTAATATTTAGTATGAAATTCAGTCATGGTCAAAATTGTCGTAACGTCTCATATAAAAATTGGATTGAAATATTTCATAAACACATTGTATAACAAATTATTTAGCTTTATAATATCTTTCTCTTTCACATAAAAAAATCTTGCAAAAACCTTATGTGGAATACTTTCATTTCCTATTCATTAAGCTGTTATTTTGTCACTGACAAAATAATATAGTTCTCCGGTCCTTAGAGCATAAACTTCAATTTTGATGAAGAATTCATTTATTATTATCACCAATTTTCGAATATCGTCTTTTTTATAAAATAATGCTTTTTTTGGTGAAGAAGTACCTATCATTTAAACCTATGATAGAATTATTAGTACACGGATCCAATGGGTAAAAAAGTAACAAGTAAAAAAATTAATAGACAATATATTGGAAAATACTCTATCAAATAAAACATTCATACACTAATAAAAAGAGAATGAATAGCCAAAACTATCTAATTTCCCAAACGATTTTACAATGAAGTGTTACTTACGTATGATTGAAGTTAAAGCCATGAACTGATATAACGTTATAAAGCAATTTTAAAAGGTGAACATAATTGAAATGAAGAACATTCTTTCAATTCTAATTGACAATATGTCTAGCTGAGAGTTAGAGTTCTAGAAATATTACAGTATTTGACTCCCAAGAGAGAATAAATGAAAAATATAATTTACTTGCTATTACCTACGTTGGCAAATTCAGACATTCACCTAATTCACCGGTTTCTAATTGTTGAGTATTATTTCATCGTCATCATAGTATTCAGTAGGTGTGATTCTAGGATTGACTTTTCAGAGGTTTTGCATTCGGCTAAAGCAGATTCTAATAATTGTAATTAGATACTGTTTTTCAGATCCTCTCCAATAATTTGTTTGAAGCAAGGGACAAAGACCTCCAGTTTTAATGGTTCCTCCTCGTTGTTTTCTTCTTTCCAATACTTATTCTACTGGCTTTTTGGTTTTACTAAGACTGGAAGTGATTTGAAGATTTCGATGTTCATATTTCAGAGAATCGGTTCTCTATGGAGAGAAGTTTCTCATTTGTTGGTCTTTTGCATTTTTAGGACTATACTAACGATAATTCAATTTGGGATTTATTATCTACTGTGAATTTTATGAAAGGTTTGTTGTACTTGAAGTAATGTAAAAATTCAAGTGGTTACGTGATAATTTCGCATAATGAATGTGTCATTGCCATATCTCAACCAGATGCGAGACCCTTTTGAACTTTCGAACCATCCCATGTAAATGTAGGCTATTCTGGTAACAGTACATATCTCATGGATAGTCCATCATATTGTGTCGTGTCTCAATATATTTAGTGCAATTTTTATGTGTCAGTGCGGATTGTAGGTCTATTCTTGGATACTGCTGTTTTTTTATTTTCCAATTATAAAGGGAGGATGGCTACTTGAACGGGTCAACTCAAAAAATGGAAATTTGGGATAATGAAATTAATGCATGAATACTTTACTTTTGAGTGAAATTGACAGATGAAACTGTCAAGATGGCGACTGGGCGCCATCTGGGAAAAAATTGAATGAGAAGGGGGTCTTGTGACACATAATTTTGAAGCTCCTGATGAATACTTCACAACCCTAGAATATGAAGTCAATATCTTCACCTACTACAAAATGGCGGAACATTTGATAATTTCCTGAACAAAAACACATTAATATCGATATTTCTAGAAATATTCTTTTTCATCTGCCATATGGAAATTTCAAAAACCCGATAAGGTTTGTTAAGTTATTATTTGTTAAAATGACAAAAAATGTCAGTACGACAATGAACATCATTGTTCAGTTAGAATATTCTCATTAATTTTACCAGTAGAAAAGTACCAAGCCAACAATCCCTAAAATGGTCAATTTTCGTCCAATGGAAGAAAAAATTAAAGCGATTTTTATTTACGGTGCGACACGTACTTAACTTTTACGAGACCTAAAGGATTTTCAATGAAAGTTTTCCAAATCGTCCTATCTGTAAAAAATATTTGAGGGAACTTGTATCCAAATTCACAACTACTGGTAGTGTACATAACAAAAAGTCCCCAGGTCATCCGTCCATTCCGGAAGAACAGAAAATGTAAATAATTGGTGAGATGGTAGTAAATCCTGAAGAGTCTACTTATTTCGTCGCGAATGTTTGTGAGGTGTCTTCTTCTACTGTGTCGACATTTTGAAAAAGAATAATAGGTATCATCAATACAAAATTAAAATGATACACCAGTAAACTGAAGATGACCCTGATCGAAGAACAGAATTCTGCGAAATCATGACGGAAACCATTGCAAGGCATCCTACCTATCTCCACAATATTTGTTTTAGTGATGAATTTACATTTTTTCAAACGGCACTGTTCACAGACAAAATTGCCGTTCTCGGAGTGACACCAACCTTCACGTTTTCGGGGAAACACATACCCAATATCAAGAAAAAAAAACATTTATTCAAATACAGAGGAACTGTATTTGAATATGCTGGAAACTACTGTTGACCCTCTCATCACTGAAATCGTCGAAGCGAATCCTAATAAATTCTATATGGATATTGTATTCCAGTAAGATGGAGCACTACCACATTACTCCATACAAGTAAGATACTATTTGGATAATAATTTTTCCGGTTGTTGTGTTGGCCGTCATGGTCCTACAGAATGGCCAGCCCGCTTGCCAGATTTGGCACTTTTGGACTTTTTTTATGGGGCTGTTTGAAGCAAAAGGTGTACGAAACTGAACCTGCTTCCATATTGGACATACGGCAGAGATTAATAAATATTTCTAGAGATATTGAGATACTGTGTTCGAAAGTGTTCGGCGTGAAATATCGGATAGGCTGCTGATATGTCAAGAACTTCAAGGAAACTTCAAGATGGCGTCCAGTCGCCATCTTGAAAGTTTCATCTGCCAATTTCACTTCAAAATAAAGTAATCACGCATTCATTTCATTATCCCAAATTTCAATGTTTTGAGTTGACCCGTTCAAAAAATAAAAGGTGTGGAAAATAAAGAAAGGCACTGTATGTACATTTTTGTAGACTATAAGAAAATGATAACTAGAATGTTATGAAACCAATAATTTTTTTCTGAAAAAATCCAATGGAAATTATCTAGCCCATCTGTCTGTCTATCCCATACTCAGATTTCTTGTTTCTTCAATGTCAATTATATTTATTTGGATTGGATGCATTTATATTATATCATTGAAAATAATATTTTAGTGTTATGTTGAACATAATCAGTAACAACTGATGAGAATTAGTATTTTAACAATGAAAATCTCAACACTTTCACAAAATTAAAAGTTCTGAAAAAATATTCAGTTTGAGTAAATGTATTCTAATGCGGCTACTTAAAATATGTATTCAATCACAATACTGAAGCAATATATCATATCCAGAATAAAAGTTCTAATATCTACTAGTTCGAAACTGACTTCGAGCATGAAGTCCATTTTGAATAGTTTCTCTTTATATTGTCGAAATTACCTAAAAGAAAACATTTTTTTCCTTGAATGAATGAAATGAAGTTAAAATCTTATTATGAATTTTTGAACTGGTCATTTTTATCAATAATCAATAGCGAATTTTTGATATTGAATACTCACGAAAATATTTTCAAAATTATGACTGATGACATATAGTAAAACCATACCAAATTTTTGAACGAACTCAAGCGATAAACAGTATGACGGCAAGTCCAAACTCACCTCGGTGTCGAACTACCATACATAGATCCATCATTGAAAATTGATTGTCTGTGGTTTTCACTGAGTTCCATTTTCATTTCCCTCTGCCCAGATTTGGAATTCTGTTTGGATGAGTGCAGGCAAGAAGAAGGATTAGTATCCATGACCTCTTGCTTAAGTACGAGATGACTAGATCTGTCTTTAGCAATACTTCTGTTTGTGTTGCAAACAAAATTTGCTACCGATACGGGATTACCTAAGGTTTGATGACTAGAATTGTTGCTAGAATTACTGTTGAGAATGAGTAATCCACCGCCGCCCTGAATCTGTGAGAGACTCAGAACCAACGGCGGAGTGTTGCCAGAACTGGAAGAGCAATTACTGTTATTTTGGGGTGGTTGGTGGTTTCTTGAGTCCCTGGAATAAACCCTGGGGGTGTTGTTGTTGGTGAGCAACATGGATCCAGTTCCGGTCGTTGAGGAAACCTGATTGTTGTTGTCGGAGTTGCTGGGTGGTCGCGAGTTGGAGCTGGAGCTTGCCAAGGGAGAGTTGGCCATCTCTTTTGCTGCTGTTATCCTTCTCATAGGGTGCGAACAGCTTTTACCGTCCGCACAAGTAGAGTCAGGGCATCCGCATTCCAATTGTTTGACCAACGCGGCTTGTCTGGCGACACGCTGCTTCTCCATTAGTTGACTCACTATCGCTTCTACTGTTTCTGCCGTCTGTAATTTGAAAGCCTACTCACATTTTAGATGTCGATAATTTAGTTGACTTTCTGAAAATGACAGAGGTATTTCAAACTACAATCTCCATGAGTACATCTCTCTGGATAATTTGTATAAATTTATAGTTTAAGTACCAATTTGGTACTGAAGAGCCTTAGGGCAAGTGTTTTACGGCGAAGTATCGATGTATACCAATGAGGATAACAGTGTTCCATGTAAGTGCAATTTGTTACCATTCATTTAAAGTAGAACTCATGTGAATGATAACTGATTTTATTCCCCAACGAATGTTTGAAATATAAACTGAGTAGAGAAAAGTATCTTCTGTATAATTTAGTGTTCATATAGAAGTATTTGTTTCAAAAGAATTTTTTTCTTTCGTGTAATTCAATGTTCATATGAAAGAAGCTGTTTCAGGAGGACTTTCTTTCAGTTTGTGTCTGAAAGTTACTTCTTTGCATGATCTACACATCCATGTATAGTTACTTATTTTCAAATTGATTACTTCCTTCCTTTCTTTGGAAGATTTCCTCATCTTTTTTTGTATCAGGATGGAGTGTAGAAAGCCGAAAACTTTCTTTCCCAAAAATTAATCACTCCTAAAAGTATAACCCCTTCAATTCAAATACACAGAATATCTTCTGAACTTCTGTTACAGTGTAGCGGGGTCCAAGTGACACATTTAAAGACCATATCACTAAAATCAGAGTTTTTGAAAATTCATAAAAAAAACGCAACTGAATGACAAAATGGAAAAAATCCTATGGAAATGAATTCAAGTCTGAGGGTGCAGTCATTGACAGATCAAATATTTTGGATATTGTCGTTAATTTTCATCAAGTATAATATTTGTCGATGATATACGTTTCCAATCAAGACCAACATTACAAAAAATCCTATCTTTTTCGAAATTATTTGCAAATTACAGAAAAATCTGTTTGAAAACGAGTTTTATGCGGTTTATTTCTATTCTCTGGAGAGCATTTGCTCCCTCCCAATTACAGAAATTAAAGTCATATAGATTTCGATCTGTTCAACAATGATTTTGACAGTTATTCTATTACTTCTTGATGTTTTTGAAAAATATTTCAACTAAATTTCGCTTTTCGGATGCAAGTATAATACATGAGAATAACAGCTTTACTACAATTACTTTTAGAAAGGAAAATTGGTAAAAAAAGGATGAAAAATTCCAGATGAAAGAACAAACTTGAAAGTGAAGTGATCAAAAGTGAAAAAAAAATTGGTATGGTACAAGGCAAAAATACTTACAAAGTTCGATTCGAAGAAATTGAGAAAGGGGATCAGAAAAATACTGAAAATAAATGTATCATGTGTAAAATCATGATCGGAGAACGTTGTGTGCAGTCGCAGAGTGTGTGCTGCTGACGGTTATGTTTGTAATTTATGCTCAATTAAATAATTGTTTCAGACTGGAATATTTACGATTCCTGTGAGAGGTAAGTAAGTTCCTAATATTTTTCTCTTGAATGCTATTACCGAGTATAATTCTTTCGAAATGAATGCTGACTCGAGAAGTGAAACATGTAGGATAATAGTTAGGATAGTTCACTTGTGGCAACTCAGCAGAAAGCAAGAACGTATGATTTTTTCTTAGAAAATACCTCATGTCATTTTCTTTTAACGATTTTTGATATTCTACTAACCGATATTTCCAGTTCATTATTGATATCAGGTTCATCTTCGCTGAAAAACATTGGCTTCAGTTGGGAAACTAATTCGTCCTTCGTCCATTCCTTTTTGTCCGCCCAAAGAGCAAGACTTGGGGTTATGACGGCCAACTTGTTGTCATCCGGATAGGGAACGTTCAGATAGTGGACTAAAACGATGTCAGGATTCTAAAACAGAAAAATTTAATCAAAAATAATTTCTGAGATACACATAAGAACCTATATTACTTAATTTCTGATTCGTTTCTATAATATTTTCCTATATATCGTATTTTGAATATTCTAGCAATTTGAATATATCCTAGAGAGGAAATCAAGAGGTGTCACATCAGATGACCTTTTCAAACTCGTCACAAGTCAACTTCGATTATTAATTGGGTGAACACTACCTTGCACTGACGAATGGCCAAACAGCCCGAAACTGGTCTGCAAGTGTGTTCCAATAATTGAAAATCGATTCCGGCAATTGTATCGCCAAAAGCATATGCAGAAATAACTTCAGTGAAGAATCCTCTGACACCTGTCGGATATAATCCAAACCTTTCGTGATATTAGCAAGGGAGTAGTTGTTTTTTGATAGGTGTCATTCAATTTTAATGTAGGTAATATTAGATTAGCCTGAACGAATTGTTATTTTAGATAATTTGAAATGATGTGAAATTTTACTTAACCATTGGTAAACACGTATTTGGTTTCCATACGAGACTTCCCGATAGTGGGAATGATAGCTGAAACTCCTATGGTGATACACAGATTGACCTTATGTTCTCAATTACAATTATTTTACTTATGGGTAAATTTGAAATTTCAATACCTTCAATTTATTTTTTACTCTCCGTTATTTCTTTTTTTAATAATTCACTCCTTTTTCTTGATAATTTATGGAATATTTTGGTAGCAACATTAGAATTGGTTTTAAAAAGAGAATATGACTTTGAAAATGAAGAAAAAAACAATGAAAATGAAACAAAAAAATTAAAAATATTTGATTTTTTATTTCGTTAATTATATTTTTAATGTAATTAGACAATGATCGCTTGACGAGATTTCGCCCCCCATCTTTCACTGCAGCTTTCACTACAAGGCAACTAGTTGAAACGAAACTAGAGACCAAAAACAACGCATTCGTAATTCAGTACCAAATCCTCCCAAGGTTTCATTAGTGGAGCTAGGCTGAACACAAATACATTGTTGGACTCAACTGTTCTTAAAGAACAAACCTGAGTTCGAAAACGCCATCTATGGAATCGACAGAAGACTCAGTCCTTGAATATCAAAGCTAAGTGAGGCTCGAGGATCCTCCTTTATCTGTGTTATTAGAGAATTGAGTCTTCTGTCGATCCCATAGATGACGTTTTTCTAAGGGAAGATATTACATTTGGGATTCAGTCTAACACCATTTATGAACCTATGACATGTTGAACCAGCGCTTCCTGGTGTTCAATTACGAATGCGTTTTTTTTGGGTTTCAAATTGTTTGATTATGGCTGATATTTTTTTAATAATCGAATAATTGAAATTGATGAATACTGAAAAATTGAAGCTGCTGAACATGGTGAAGTAACTATAAGAATATTTGTTTCTTGAATCTATGAAATTTACATTGTTTCTTTATTTTTCCCATTCAATGGTTTCTCCCACTTGTGTGTAATCGCTTTGAGAAGAATAAAGCAAAGAAATTGTTCAGCTACATCCAAAGAATCCAAAAATACTCATGCATAAGGAAGACATTGAAAAAATAAACATACTACCTGAAGAAGCCAATAACATCTTCGATGAAATGTTGGTAAAATTGCCGAGTGAACATAACATCCATATATGCACTGAAACAAAAAAATTATTTTATACAAGACGTATAAAATAATAAAATAGTAACGTATAACAGACAGAATAGTTGCTATCAATTCAAAGAGTGTCAAAGAATTTGAAAATATGGCATTGGGCCTGATCAGAACATTCACTTCTAGGAATGATCGAACTTGTATCGTCCTACTACATGTATGAAAAACTATTGGAGTTTCCCTTTTCAAGTTTTGAATCAGAAAGTAAATAGGTTACGTTAGGTTAACACAACTAATTAGTACCAGAAACACCCACTAAATGAAATGTGTAGTTATCCAGGCTACTGAACGGTCTTTCAATGAAGAGATTGTCTCCGAATTTTTTGCCCATAGCTGCGGTGGGTATCTTCAGCGGTAGTTCGCAGCAATGTGTTACGACTTAGTTGGTGAACTCATCAACAAGTGTCATTGAGTTATTAACAATTTAAAATTTCCTGAAGAATTTGAAACAATACTCATTAAAAAGTTGGAAAAATGCAGATTCGTATTCAAAAGTTTAAACGATGGTACAACATATTCTAATAACATAATATAATACTTTCGTTCTATCACCGCATGTGCAGTAGCTACTAGACAAGTATCTGTATCTGTAGAGTAGGGAGGGTGGTGTAGGCCCACAGAACTTAGGCCACATGTGACCCATTGTACATCCTCCAAGGAGTTTTCCTCCTAGGTCATCGTCCATCCTGTCCTTTCCAGAAAGGTGGACAGGTCTCTGGGAGACATCTCCTTTATAGCGACAGGTGTAGGCCAAGACTCGCCGAACACAATCTTTTATTGACGATAACTCCGGACATTCGCATAGGACATACCTGACAGTTTCATCTTCCTCTTCACACATCCTATATATTAGAGGTGTGTCCACTAGCCCCATATTGTGGAGGTGTTTCCTTAGTTGACAGTGGCCAGTAAGAAATCCTACTGTTGATCGTAGATTTTTCCTGATCATGGCCAGATATTTCTTCGGCGCCAGCTTCCCAGGGTAGCCAAGGGTGATCCTGACAAGATTTCATCTTTTGATTTCATCCCATCTCTTTAGGGATTGAGCATGGGTGTGACGTTTGGCTAGTTCCGTAATTGTCGAAGTTATCAGGCCGTAGGTGCCACTGGGTCCTAAAATTCTTAGTCCAGCCGCTTCCTTGGATGAAGAGTCGGCAATGCGATTACCTTTACTCCTGTCGTGCCCTTTAACCCACCTCAGGATAATGTTATTATCTACCGAGGCTTTGGCTAAATCTTGG
>WOGO01000867.1:0-20451 GCA_015342085.1 Leptinotarsa defecta | reverse complement strand
ATTATTTTTATAGTTTTTCATTATTTATCGGGTTTAGAAAAAATAGCGTATGCAACTCTCATGTAATGGTTATTAATACACTCGCATATACCATACGTATCCCGGTTAATGCTCGTGTCTTAATAACCATCATTACATGATCGTTGCATGATATACTATTATGTTATCACATTTTCTGTAAAGTGGCCGTGTCAGGTGACGCCGAATCACCTGGTTACCAAACGGCATTGTTTACAGCTCACGCGTTTTACTTAAAGTCACATCTGAAGTTCTTGCTGGTGTTTAATGTCTTACATAATGAAGAAAAATAGTGAGGAATTGTGTGTTCCTGACGATATTGAGGCTACAAAAAGAGCTTCAATTGAATTGTTACCATAAAATCGGCTCAGCAGTACGACATCGCATATTCTAATTTTATCAGCTGGTGTAAACTTCAAAACGTCGAAGGAAATTTCAGCGAAACATTCTTCTTAGCCTATCTAGAAGAGGAATCAAAAATAGGGAACTCGTCAACTTTATGGAGCATGTTTTCAATGATAAAGTTAAGTGCGCTCGTTGATATAAGCACATATTTCAAGGTAATAGCATTCTCATAGCGGAAAAATGAAAATCATAGGTCCAAAAAATCAAAAACTGTCACGTTTGAATAAGTTCAATGGCTTATAAATGAGGCGCCAGATGAAAAATATTTGACGAAGTTGCTACTATTTTCGGAATATATGGACCCTGCCGGCGTGAAGATCTGTGCCATTTATTAATATAAGACATTGAATTAACGAATAAATCATTGATTGTTCAAAAACCGAATACAAAAACGAAAATAGGTCGTTGTTTTGGCATCGTTGGGAAAAACTTTGACTATTTTAATAAATACGTTGCATTACGCCCTTCTGTTATTAATCATCAACGTTTTTTTTTTCTGTGCCAACCCAGTTGGTATAAACACGTTTGGAAAAATTCCCTCTACCGCTGCTGAGTTTCTGAACGTCCCGGAACCAAAGGAATATACAGGTCACTGCTTCAGAAGGTCTTCTACTTCTTTGCTGGCAGAATCAGGAGCAAATATAACACATATTAAGAGGTAAGGAGGATAGAAGTCTACAATAGTAGCTGAGGGTTACATAGATCAATATATTTCTTATAAAAAGGCTATTGCTGAAAGAATAATCCCAACAGTATCGATCTCTTCACTTCAAGAATCAAATGTTAATGCCCATGAAAATGACCACTCAGATAGTTCAAATATATTACAAGGCTCTTCAACATCGCAAGGTATTGATATCAGCAGTTGTTCTAATTGTAATTTTCATAATAATGTTCTCAAATAATAATAATAATGTAATTAATGTATTAATTATCATTAATGAATGTAACAGAATTTATTTGTATCTATATATGTTCGTCATAATAAAACTTTGTTGAAAATTGAATAATTATGTTCTGTTTATTGCTATTTGGTCGAAAAAAATCGTGTTAAAAATACTTTTAACTCTAGTGTTGAAAATATTTTTAACACGCTACTTTGTGAACATCATCTATTAATATTCTTGACAACCCTTAAAAATGTTACTGTCAATGACAGTTGTACAAAAACGCGTTTTTTCAATACCGTCTAGTGAAAATCGCACATTGATGAGTCAAAGATATGATCAATAAGAGAATAAATGAAATGTTATCATGGCAGGGTATCAGATTTGTTATTCTACTCCTCAAATAAATTCTTATCGTGCCAATAAATTACATAAAATAAATTGAAACTGCTGTAATTCACAGCAGCCACCTAGCGCATATAATAATCAGGCAAAGTCTATCATCACAAGCATCATCATTTTAGTGAAACTTTCAACAAAAAGTCATAAGAAACATACTCTTCAACGATAGTCACCCTCTAGTTGGGAAACTGGACACGTTTATTGCAGGAACTTTTATATCTCAAATGTTTCAAACTGAGGAGACATAGTTTTATGTGCCTCTTCAGGATTTGATGATTTATCTTTCCAATATAGAAGGAAATCAGGATGACTCAGTTGGCCAAGGAAGGTGATAAATCTGTAATAATTCAGGATTTATTGCCTAAATCAATATACAGAGGATTCAACCAATCATTCGAGATTCGCAGACGCTGAAATGAAAATTTTTATGTAAACGGATGGTGGGAATATACAGTTGGAAGTTGTTTCATGAACTAGAAGACATCAGGTCGCTATTTTGAAATAATATTACATTCACGAAAATGATGTGTTACTTTGAAATATATAAGAATTTGGTGAAAGATTTCATGGTCGGTTTCATCTTCAATTCAGTATGATTCAATTCAATATACTATGTTTTCCTCTTTTGATTCTGAATGTTTTTGAAACATTTTGGTGGTATCAGTTCAGAATAAATTTACACATCTGAAGTGATATCCGATATGAGTTGTTTGAATGGATACTTAAAATATTTGTAAAATTTTATTTTATTTCCCCAATTTGGTTACCTTCTTTTTAGATACTTGATTACAATGTGAAACTGTTGGAAAGGCATAATCTCAAATTGAATGAAAAATCTACAAAAGTAATGAACATATTGAACTTCACATTCCAATAAAATGTTTACACAAGTTACAAGTGATATTCGTTACGTTCATGAAAAAATTGAAAAACCAACTTCATGTATCTTGATTTTGACTGACGTTTTTAAAATTGCAGTTTCATTATCCAATTCATAGTAGCTATGCACGATTATTGTGTGATTTTCACTGAACAATTTTACAAAAACGCAACACGTGTTTCGCCATACAATAGCTACTTCAGGCGTTTCTATAGAAACTAAAATCTACGTATTCAATGTTTCATATATATTTTTACAATTTGAAGAACCTGAAATTTGAGTATCTGAGTTTTACATATCAAATCAATGTTGAAAATGTGTACCTGATATTGAGAATAAATGAATTAACAACAACATTAGAAAAGAAGGAGAAGGAACTTCAACTCAACTCAAAAAATGTGAACTTCAAAGTGAACCTGACTTAAATATTTCAAAACAATTCAATAATGTTGCCCCCCGGATCAAAATAATTTACAGAAATAATTCAATTATCATTGATGTCCCACACACATGAATAATTTATCACATCTCTCAAGAAAAAATGCCTGATTTCAAAATTATTTCTTCCCGTCTTCATATACTGTCAGGGCATGTAGCTTTTTATTTCTTCAGGAAATGTTTGACGATTTCAAAGCTCATTCAAGTTCAGATACGTGTATTGAGTATTAATGTTGGTAGGTTAGTGTTACATGAGTTTTTGTGACGCTCTGCTATAGGCTCATGCATCTTCAGGGGCTACCAAAGCTTATTCATCTCATGGGATATCATCCAACCCGGCACCACCAAACAAACCTGACCAATTTGATGGAGAAATTCGTAACACTCTTTGACTTCTCTTGAATGATCAATTGTAGAGCTATGCAGGACTTCAAATAACTTTTCCGGTCTCTCAGGATTGTTTAGGCATTTGCATAACCACCGATCTTCCACTAACTGTCTTTCTATCTTCAAGCTATAGTGTGACCAATATGATAGATTCAATTCTTCCACCCTCGTCACCATTGGACAACACCTTAAGTGAGGCCAAACGAAAATCTCACAAACTGATCTAGATGTACCAAGTGCCAGAAAAAAATGTTCTACAAACCTGAAATACTCCTTTGGCAAAAAATGCCATGATGTTTCGTCTAACTCTTCTTACAGTTTCGACGAAGTCGCTTATGATGTGGCCACACATCAACAATCTACACCATGCTCCTTCAAGCTTTCCAGAAGGTTCGATTAGTCTTTCAGAACAGTCTGCTTCTAGTTGGAATGTGCTGTTTTGTGAGGAAGTTTCATTACTCACCTTTCAACATTGGGACGAAAGACAGGATAATGGATAAAAGTTCAATAACGACCAAGCAGTTACTGTTAACAGGGGCACCCATGTTGGAGTAAACTGAGTTGGTTGAGTGCTACACTGAAGATGGAAAACATCTTGTTGGCACATTACTAAGAACATCCAACCTTTCTTCACGCTGCCACCCAAAATTGAGAAAGTTAAGACTATCAGGAAAGCACTTGAGGTATTCGTCTAAAAAACAGATTGGAGGGTCTGATTTCGTGGAAGCGTGGGAGCAATCAATGCTCTGCAAACCTCACATTATTCTTATGTTGCATCTGAAGTGTATGATTATCTCTGCTAATATTACAAATTGATTTTATCTCAGTTAGTTTTTTTCTCATTTCTTTCAGCGAGTTGTTATACCACGATACTGGAGGCTCATCGTTTTCAGTAATTTTTTTCAAGGGGAATATGTTTTCGAAACATACGTAGCTGTTTTTAAAGTAAATATTCCAATCTATTATTGATAAGTTCTTTCTTAGTTTCGTAATCCATTTGTTTGTAATCCATCTCTGTAGAGTAACGCCAGAAAGTCTTTCTGAAAGTGTATTCAGGTATACAAAATACTGACCTGAATGGTCTGACAGGCAAGGTTCTATGATCCCAGATTCATAACACTGGTGATCAACATTTGTTAAGATATTGTTAATGCATTTTGCCGAATTTGATGTAATTCTAGTGGGTTCACTGATGGTTGTTGTTATTCTAAAAGAATTGAGCAACATATCCAATTCTTGTAAATCTCTATTGTCCTCGGCGAATTCTATATTGAAATCACCTAAAAATAACAAGCCTTTTATCTGACAGCGCAAAATCATTTAGTAGGTGCTCTAAATTGGTGAAGAAAATATCTTTATTGCCTGAGGGCGATCTGTAGAGAGTAACAACAACAATCCTTAAACCAATCAGCTCAACTGCACAAAATTCAGAGTCTACTTCGCGCGTGTAACTATCAGTGTTAAGTAGTTTAAATTTCAAATGAGAGTTCAAATATATTGAAACACCCCTTGTCTGTATAACCAAATAATTTCAGACTCCTTATGTTCGACTCTGTTTGCCAGTGTTCTGATAGGCAAAGAACAGGGAACTTATTATCCGTTAGGAATATTTCCAGCTCTTGAAGTTTATTTGAAAGACATTGAATATTTATGTGAAAGATGCTCACTGTGTTTTCAGAGTTAACGTCGATCATACTCTTCGTAGCGTCACCGAAACCATTATTAGCTAAGATTTCTGTTCGGTATTTGCCAACTTCCGAAAATTTCTTCTGAACTTGAATCTTCGAATTTCTGCCCCTCTGGCCAAATGGAGGGATTGTAGCTTTGTTCACGTCTTCAAATGGGAAGCTAACCTTATAACTTGAAGCATATTCGCTTCTGGACCATTCTTCACAGCAGAGACGTTCTTTTCAGTACTTGTAGTTGTCACTCGACATTTCGGGGCCAATACGAGATACATGAATATAACCTCTTTTTGGAACGGTCTCGAAATTTCCTTCATCATTACATCCAATCACAGGTTAATACACATGTACTTTTTCATTATTGGTTTGGGAAAACCCCACGGAATTCCTTGGGATTGTCCTCTCATTTACATACGTTTTTATAGAGTGGTTAGTTTTCGTAGGCGGTCTGGAGTTCCCTTGTCAACTACATCGGCAAAAGTTTTCTGTTGGCTGTTTTTTGCCCTCTCGAGCACAGTATTTACTTGTGAATGTTCTCCACTCGATATAGAATTCTTGTTTATATTAATTGTAGATGGCGTGTAATCTACTGAATTTAATTTTTTATGGTTGAGATTCTTCAATATAGCTATGAGATCCTCTTGTTCTTGGGTTCTTTTTTCTAAATGATATGTTAGCTTACTCACCGCATCAAGCTCATTCTCATTGTCATATTCGCATCATTGGTATTTTCACTGACCGTAGTACACTTCTCACTTATTTTTGTTACATAATTAGTTAGTTGGATATTCGTGACACTCACTGGCAGCTTGAAAGGTAATAATATTTCAATAATTACGTTCTTTTTTAATTTATTTAGCTCTACCGTTAGAACAGCGACTTCACTCATTGCGGCCATATTCTTGTCTTGCTCAACTTCGTATGATTTTTCGAATTGTAAGTAAGTACTAATAATATGAATACTACGACCATGCCTTCAAACTAAAGAATGATATTCTGAGACCACTGTTTGACTTCTAGAATGACTCCATGAGAAAATTCATGATAGAACCTTTAAAATTTCGGATATTCCTAACTTTTTTTGGACATAATATGAATTATGATAAAATTGTACTAAAGCAATTTGTCCTTCTTCACAACAGGAAGAAAAATGATTCCACTTTTTTTTTGTATTTTTGGTTCCTGGCTTCGTAACTGAACATTTTCCAAAGTTAAATCTTATTGATTTAGTTTTCTGAAAGATTTTTCAAAATAGCTTTCTCAAGCAGTAATAATCAACAATAATTCCTGCTTGTAGAAGCCATTGTATAACGGTTTTGTAATCTTCGTGGTGGAAATTTTACAATAAACTGTATTGGTAGCTATTGATATAGATTTCCATTATTTGGTAATTAAATTCTATTTCCAAAGTCAATTGAATTTTCCAAGTCGATCAAGAATGTTGAGACAATTAATTCCCAAACCTAGAATCAGTTTCGAAATGAGTTATCATAAATCAAAATAATATTTTAATAAACTTAAAATTTGAAATTTCAAATTACAATCAATTTCCTATAGATTACATCACTAGAAAACTCTTTGAAACTGATTAGAAAACTGAAAATGATTTCACTAGTACCTAATTCAAGGGGTATTATTGTCAGAACTACTCAACTACTCCATAGTAAAGCTCTTGACGCTCATGATCCTGTGATTCTTTGAAAAGATTGAATTATTTCAATTTCAATGACATTTCATTTTTATTAGTTGAGAATAACCCAAAAATCTTAATAATAATAATTCCAGTAACTCACTGAGACGTTAAGGAGAACCTCAAGGTTTGATACTTGGTCTACCTATACTTGAGGTTGAAGAATTTTGTTGAGAACTCCATATATTAATATGGAGATGATACCCAGTCGTTTATAAGTTTTCCAAATAAATTCACATATTATTCGTATAGGAATATTCCAAAACGAATCCCACCAATCAGAAACATAATCCGCAGTGATCCGTAAAATTTTCATTCATCAAATATATTGGGAATCCGATATCCCAACTCGAACTCCAAGTCGCGAAAAAGATTTTGGCGAGTCAACGTCGGATTCCTCACTGTTGACAAAGCAAAGTCGTGCATTACTGCAAGTAGTCCTAGACAAACAGAGGAGAATGTGTGAGCAAATAAAGAAGGCAATTTAGTTTAGTCATATGTGAACACTGCCCCGTTTGATGTGTATTAAGAAAAAGTGCCCTCGATTCATTAGGTGATAGAAGCCAGATCAAGTATATTTGAAGACTGTACAGGGTGAATATCAGTAGAAAGTCAATCTATTCAAACTGAACAAGGTAATGCCTAGCTAATGCTGGGCAGAAAGCTGCCCAGGCACCTGTGCTTTTAGATGGAAGATTAGTTGGAACAGCATTCAAGAAAAATTGATGGCAAACTACGGACACGTGTTTCTGGCTATTGGCCTCATCAGTGCGGTGTAGCCAAGTGCAAAGATAGATAAAACAAAAGATAGTACAAACGAAGCCTACCACACATTTGTGATTCTAGTTAGAAGACCTAAAATTCCTAGAACAAAGTGTTGCCAATCTTTGTCCTTGGCTACACCGCGCTGATGAAGCCAACAGCCAGAAACACATGTCCGCTGTTTCAAATAATATATAAACTACGATATGTGGTTTACCAAATAGAAAACAATCGTTTTGAACATTTTTTACTCGAATGACACTGACATTTCCATTGGTCATGATTTTTTTATACATTCAATCATTAACAGTTTCATTATCAGTGTTCTAGATCTAGCCAAAATGATATTAGTACCTACATATCATCCTACTAACCTTAGCACCTTCGCCAAAATAGATATAAGCATGTATATTTTTTCATTGTGACCATTAAGAAAAGCAAAACCTCTTTTTGACTTCCTTTATTAGTAGGTAGAGAATAGAAAAGTTTGAAATGGAAACAAAAAAAATTTATCGAATATCAATGAAAAGTCAAAGAAACGACGATTAATCTATTTAAAAACTTGAACGTGCGTGTTTGAGTTGAGTATAGACACGCGTGAAGAAGCTATTATAAAGCGAAACACGTGTTGCGTTTTCGTAAAACTGGCTCCATAGTATGAAGAATCAAAGACGAGATAAAGAAAAGAAAATTAGCAGGAAGCATGTGATGTAACACTATCAAACATAACTATTTAGGAAATATTGAAATATATAAAGAAATTGAAGTACAAGTTTTCGAGGTTTTCACCAGTAGTTTTACAGAAATGAAACGTAAACATGACGATCACAGAAATAACATTTATAAGAGGAAATAAAATAATACCGCAATGATAGAATTGGAAACACGGACGAACAAATCAGTAGCACTTGTGCTAACTAAGTTGAACTTCGCCTTTTGTTATGTCAGCAACTAGCTCTGTAATTTATTTATATATTAGTATTTAATTACAGCTGGGAAACAATAAAGACGATTATTATTATTATTATTATTTAGACAATCTAGAAATAGGAGAAAATCAACTTTGTTGAATTTGACTTTTGAAAGTATTGAACAAAACATTCAGGAAAAGAAAATACAGGCGAAGAAAAATATGGTTGAAAGATGAGATATAAGTGCTGCAGTAAAAAAAGAAGTGAAGTGAAAGGATATACAACACATCATGGAAAAAAATTGTAAGGATTGTAAGAAGATTTAGGAAATAACTTCAAAAGTTATTCACATACCTTGCTTTCAAACCATAAAAGTATGAAATATGTTAACATATTAATTATTCTCAGTTGCGTTTCTTACAGGTACACATTGAAAGAAAGAACCTATCTGAAATAACTTTCATCTCAGTTTGTATACCTAACTTCCATATTGAAAACTGAAGAAGATATTATCCATGTAAAACGCTACACGAAGTAAAATAGTAAGGGTGAAATTATTAACTCCAAAAATCACTTTCAATTCCAAACGTTATAGTTTTGAATGTTTGTAAATATTTGATATTGTTACAAATACATTTGTATAGTTATAATAATGTTTAACTAATTGAATAGAACTGGCCGACACCTGATGAAAATCCATATTAAAAAACTAATCAATACAGTTTATTGTATGATTTTCACTATAAGTGTTTTACAAAACTGCAACACGTGTTTAGCTATACAATAGCTTCTTCAAGCATAACCTTGGTTATGCTTGAAGAAGCTATTGTATATTGCTATAGCAATCTCTGGTGTCTCCTGTACTACATCGATAGCAGTCATGACAATTTTTCCAAATCTATCTTTTCTCCACATATTTTTGTAGAGATAGATGGACAACATACAAAATGGTGCATATTTCCGGTTACCAAAAAAAGCTTATGTAGGTTATACCGGTTCACATCAACAGTCTTAGCATTCTAGGAGTGACCTTCGACTCAATTACGACTTGGATTGGATCCTCCACGAAGAAATACTAAGAGCAGAAAGCTAGTGGTTACAGATGGATCCAAAAACACCTCCAGATTTAGGCACGGATGTTCACTGTTGCAGACCCAAAACAGAGATTTCAATCTGGTGGCAACCAACATTTAAATCAATGAAAATATTACCGGATAGTCAAGCAGCTTTGGGAGCATTCGGTTCTTATCGAACAACATCCAAGTTTTCAGTGAATTAACAATAGAAAGACTCAACAACTTGTCTCTGGTTTATATTACTAGCCACACTGTCCAGGAAAGGCTACGGTAAGTTGTTACGTTTGACCAGAATCTGCCTTTGCCATCGCTTGAGGTTTTGTTAAAGAAAAAGTGAAGAGTTTCAAATTGTTGGCAAAATCTACCAATGTTGTGAAGTCATTATTATCATCGGAACGTAAACTTTGAAATATCTCATATTTTTAAACAGAAAACTCTCAGGGAAACAATGTTGTGAAGTCATTATTATCATCATAACGTACATTTTGAAATATCTCATATGTTTAAACAGAAAACTCTCAGGGAAACCCATAAGACAGACCTGAAAACTTTTTGAGTCTAGATGGGCCTTGAAATGAAGAATTCTGCAGGGTGTTTCCTGATGACGATAAAAAATGTAAGGGTGTGTTCAGAAGATAATTTCATAAAAATGAGTTCATTATAACATAGGTCCGCAAGTGCAAGGTGTTAGTTGAACTATTTTTAAAAATTATTTTTTGTGATGACATTGTAAAAATTCCTCATTCCATTTCAATGGACATTTGCTTTTTCCAGTAATGAAATATTCATTTAGCCTTGATTAGATACAAGTTAATGAGTCCAGTAGTGATTCAGAACACAGTTTAGTCTAAATTTACAACATTTTCGTCCTTTCATTTCTTTCCGAAGCTTGTTTTATTTTCCAAATATTGAAAAGTAAAATAAAACGGAAAGCAGATGAAAACAACTAGTGTGCTAGTTGTTGACTTGAGGAAAAACAACAACTAATAGTTTGCGGTGTCTGCCATTTATCAAGTAACATTAATTTTTGTGGCAACGTTTGAAATTTTCCCTTATTTCAATTTGATAATGGCTTACTCTAACACTAATCGTGAAATGGCTGGCATGCATTTTGCGTATGGATTGGGAGAAGGTAGCTTCGGAATCTCAACGTATTTACGGAGAAAAATATTCTAATACTCTAGTGCCTCATCTAACAACTTTTTTGAAAATTCAAGAACGACAGAATTTCCTGCTGCTTGTGAAAGCTACTGTATAGGGAAACATGTGTGACAGTTTTGTGAACCGTGTTAGGAATCACACGTTAAAAGGTAAGGCCTTGTTAATTTTTGGCTCGCACAAGTTTCCACTTCTGAGGGTTGTTGTTCGTAGGGGTGCGACAGCTGGTTAACGGAAAAACAGATTTTAAACAGATTTTATAGTGAAAATCAAAATTAATTTTATCAGTAAATAACACCATATTCCTTGCGACCGTTATCGCATGAGAAAGATGATGAAAGAAACAATACAAGTTTTCATTGGAAATGTTTGCGGTCTAACAAACAAAAAATTTCTCACCTGGTTGTCTGAGGTGGCTGTGAGGATCTAAAGACGCTTTCGTCATTCCAGACAAAGTGTTCGTTCCGTAGCCTGAAACAAAAACAAGAAACATTAGTTATCGAGTGAAATGACGCGTTTATCGCGAAATACAATAGTGGAATCCCGCATTCGCTCTGCTGGCTTTTGTTTCCACGGCTCACTTCAACCGTGTTTGGCGGTCGCTGGTGTGGAAACCGACAAGAGAATCCTTTCCGTAGCTGTATGAGGAGTCCCTCCGTTTACGGATAAAATAGCTTTTTTTGTACCACTCTTTAAAGTGAGTATATCTTGAGAGAGAAGAAAACGTTAAAAATTGGTGGAAAGTATTCAGCATGATATGATATTTCTGAGTAAATTTTTGTCCAAAAAATGATTTTTTTTGAAAACAATTCACCGATAAATAATTCATCGAAGAGCAATTCGACAATCGCAGATCAATTATGAATTGGAAGGGGTATATTTTAAAGGAGGGGGGGCTTTTTCTTTCATTCTCATCTGAAAGTAACTTCTATGTATGATTTACACATCTTTGTATATATTTTATTTCGAACTCAATTGCGTTCTTCCTTCCTTTGAAAGATGAAGAAGTAGAAAGCCAAAAAACTCCCCCTTTTTCTGAAAACGAATTCCTTCTTGAAATGTACAGCTTATCAAACGTAGGTAGAGCTTTCTGAATTCCTTTATTCCGAAAGAGGGAGAGAAAATTCTCAAGTCTCTACCTAGATTTGACAAGCTGTACCCCTTTCAATTCTAATAAGATTCCTATGGCTGGGAATCAAATGAGCCTACCTAGTGTGTGACATGACTACATTGTGACATGAGTGTGTTGGTCTCATCCAAAATATTATGAATGAAATAAATGATTCAATTTGTAATATTATCGGAAAATGCTTATTACGAAATTTTCAAGCCGCCATTGAGGATGATAGTGTTCCCTTTAAGTGAAATTTTATATCTTAAGTCTTTCATATTGTGTAACTTTTCTATAAAATAAATTATATCTGATTTGATTTTATAACGAATGTTTTGTAGTACAAACAGAAATAGGTTTAAATTGAAAGGGTTATATTTTCAGGGGTGATTAATTTTTGGAAAAGAAAGTTTTAGGCTTTCTACTACTCCATCTTGATACAAAAAATTGTGAGAATCTTCAAAGAAAGGAAGGAATCACTCAATTTATGCTGGTGTGTGGACGAATTATGTATGATAATGTCCGTGTAAGATTGTGGAAAATTGCAAAATCATATTTATTGTTATTTTTTGGTAATGGGGAAGTCGAAGTAATTTATCGAATTAATTACCTATCTTTCAGTGGTAAATTTTATTGACGGATGGTTGGAATTGATATATTCAACGAACTTGCCTAATTGCCTATCTGTACTAGTATTGGCCAATTCCATCATATTCCTTAACAAAATGCAACGGAGACTTTAACTGCAGGTAAAGTAACAAAGGAAGAGAGACAGCTCGTCATAACTAATGCGAATGTGAAGCACTGGATTACAGGAGATGAACAATTCATGGACAATCTGAATTTGGTCCAGAAGAATATGATATATGACTCTGTTCAAAAAATAAAGTGAATTTAAATTTTTCTCAAAAAAATATTTATTTATAATTTGTTTCCTTCAAAGTAGCACCTGCCAAAGGATTTTGGCATTATTGTGTTTAATGGTATACCAGATTGCTTGCTAGCTTTATAAGCATTAATACGTCTGCCTTTAATCTCCCCAATAGCTTCTTCTATCGATTCTCTCGAATAATCACCCTTGTTGCGGACCATGGCAACCCTAGAATAAAAACATTGATGAATCACAAAAAATCAAAATAAAGTTAATAAACAAAAAACATTCAAATGAGGTCCCTATCCAAATTTTTCGCCAAATTTCAATGGTCATTCAAATAAATCAATAAGTAAGTGTGAAACCAAAATGAATTTAACAACAAACGAAGCTGAAACAAGAGAAGACCGATATGCAGTTTCCCCGCCACGTTGGTCTGCACAAGCCCCAGATAGTAATACCAATGGGGCAAGAGCAGAGTAATAATTTTTGAGTAGACTTATAAAAAAAGCTAAATATTTTCATGTCTAAAATAGAATTCAAATCATATTTTCATGTACTTACCAAAATTTACAGCCTTCAACATAATATTATCTAATTAATGAAGTAACTGAAACAGCACGCATGACTTGATTGTTTACCACAAACTGACACTTGTTTCTGTCGGTTGGTTAAATAGGCGGATTCTTCATATTTCACTGCGATATCTATATTATAGAGGAAACAGCAACAGCTTCTCTCTTTCTACATGTTAAACACTGTTATTTGATTCATATAATGATAAATATAGCCGATAAACGCACTTGCCCCCGTTACGCACTCACCCCACCTCACCTTATGTCCTTGAACTTTTACAGCGATTGGGTTTTGTACCCTCATTCTTCCCAAAACGCCGTCCTTTCATGTGTTGCTTCAATTTTGGAAACACGTAAAAGTCGCAGGGAGGCAAATCTGGTAACTATGATTTCTGAAGTATGATTTCGGTGTTGTTTTTGGCCAACACGAACAAGAAATGACGAGTGAGCAGGCGCATTACTTCGAAATAATAGTCCTTATTGACCGTACGACCATGTGGCAAAAACTAGTGATGCACTACGCCACGATAATCGACGAAAGCAGTGAGCAAAATCTTGACATTTGATCGAACTTGGCGTGCTTTTTTGATGGTCTTGGCTCTTTTGGGCTCTTCCTTTGGGATGATTGGACTTTGGTTTCAATGCCATAACCATATACTCATGATCCGTCACCAGTTATGACCCTATTGAGCATACCTGGATCGTCGTTGACGTCATTCGACAATTCCTGAGTGATGATCATGCGACGGTTTTTGGCCAAAATTCAGAGATTGTAACCAAAGATGACTACGGCAAAATCAGAAACCAACCAAAACACAGATTTCAGAATGTCTCAGTTGAATCAGCTACAAAAATTCAAGCATTATACCAATTCTAAATATATGTATATATAACGAATAAAATTTCCTGGGCGCCTTTTGAAATGAAACAAAAGCAATTTCCTCTAATCTTTGAAATACTTCTTTAATTCATTACTCAGTGATTCGACGTGCGTGTCCTCGTCGTTCTCTTTGTTGACCAGAGATAACTTCAAAACACCCGTCAGAAATGTAACACGCATTCGTACCCAAATCTAGAACACCGAGATAACATTCGAATTCCATTAAAACATTTATTGATCCAGTTCTGGCTCTATTTACCACACTGAATGAAAGTGTCAATCATACTATTAAGATAATTTCGACTTGGCATTATGCGTATGCTTTTCTCCCCCGAATGCCGAATGACGAGTGGTCTTTTTACTACACCCTCCCTCTGAATAACATCAAACGACGAGTTACACATCTGAAAATCATAAATGCGATGATATATTCAGAGTTTTACATTTTCCGACTCGCTATTCCGATGTTTTCGAAGTTTACTGTGTTTTCACACGCGATTCAATTGTTATTCCTCGCACAGATTTAGCCAAACTGTGATTGTAACACGGTTTGATCAAAGCCACTGTAGCCCTAGGCACACTTGATTTCCCTTTGATGTTTTATTGTCAGTTGGTGTCTGTGTTGTTTGTCTCTCTTTCGGTATTTACACAATAGGAAAGGGATTGGAAAACGGAAAGAAATATTTTCAAAAAAGATATTATGCTGAGAGAATTCTTCCACATGATTTTTTCACTTGTATTTTTATCCGACTCCTAAACTCCTAGTACCTTTAAAAGTATACTTAATAGGTTTCAAGACCAAGTTTTTGCCGAATTTGATTTTATGCAAAACATAATAATTCATTAAGAAGAACTACAGTTGGGACACAGTTGAAATTCACTGAAAAATAACCTCAGGTTACGATTTTGGGTCAATTTCATAAAATTTTCTCAGTACTATATTGATTACTTAGAAAAAACAATTATATTTTACATTCCATTTTTCAATTTTTGACAAAATATATAATATGGATACAATACACAAATAAAAATGATTACCATATAACAGATTATTGTTGTACTTGCAAGGCATGTGCCAGAACACTGGGCGCATGTGCTCATATACCAAGTGTTCTTTGGTTCATTGGATATATTATCGATGCGGGAGATTGAAATGGAAATGAGGTGGAGCCTCATATCATTGACTGATATGCAACAAATTCTTCGATGGTGTTGTTGATAAATTATTATTCTAATGTATATTATTTGTTTCATTAAAATTCCACAAAGTGTTATTCTTGAATAAATCTTGCGACACCATTTTTCGTACATATTATGTAACACAATTGACTTCCATTATTGTCCCCTGTATCACCCCCTGTATAATAATTGAATCATCTTCTATATAACCATATCCACATTGACTAACTTTCTCACAATCTATTGTTATCATAATGTCATGAAAATAATTTTTTCATTCCGTGACCCTGTATGGTCTGCAATTATTGGAAAATAATGCTGAAAAGATGCTTCACAATAGAGAAGGAAGTCCACAACGAACTAGGCACCATCGAAAAAGATCTTTATCGGAATGGTTACTCCAAAATGGTGGCTAGAAGACAACGAAAGCCCCACAAAGACGAGAAGCTGTCACAGTGCTTGCCCTTCAGAGAATTGTCGAACAAAATAAGAAGAATTGGGTCTAAGTACAACATCAGAACCTGCTTCAGATCCGAAAACATCATCCGTAGCACCCTCACGAAAACCAGGCGACTGAACGCGGACTGCTATTCCAACTAGCAAATCGGGAAAAGCAGAGTACGTTTGGACCTATCAAAATCCCAAACTGAAATCATTCACAGGGAGAAACAATGATTTAGGAGAAAATTCAAAGAAGCTGCATACCTATTGTCCAAGGACGCATTCAGCCAAGCTAGCGTAGATATACGAAATATATGAAAACCCATAATGAAGCTGAAAACAGTCAACTCCCACCAAATGGTCATCTCCAATTATCCGGCGAAGCGGAGAGAGGGAAGAGGGGATAGATGAAAGCACTCGAATGACCTATAAATAGTCATCACTCGAAGGAATAGTCTAGTCATCACGCGAATACGATCGTGTACACTAACAATCGAAACATTATGAAGTAACTTGGTTTGACATCTTTTTTTTTTTTATTTCTATTTTAATTTGTTCAGTTTCCAATTTTTCCGCTTCTTTTTATTTCATTGTAATTTCATTTCACGTTTTATTGCTTGATATAATTGTTTCAAATCAGATCAGAATCATATTAGATAGTGGAAGTCCAAACTAGTAAAAATTCAACGTGAACTGTCAAACAATAGAAACTGTCGACGCTCATGTTTGTGTAGCTTTCTTTCTCGAGTGCAAGCTATCAACCAAAGGAGAGGTCTCTTCGAGATTAAAACGTCAACTGTTTTGTCTTTCTTTTTCACTTGTAGAAGAAAAGGATGTTTTATAAAAGTATGCGTTATGGTGCATTCCATTGATGACACATGTGTATTCCTTCGTTGCCCCTACTATCGAATCTATATATTTTTCTAAAAGTAGTAATTTTTGGTTCTTTCAATGGTAAAATATTTTTCAAATAAAATTAGGAAACACTCCATTCATTTCTATATTCATTTAAAATCATTACAGTTTTGTTTAGAACCTCATAGCAAGCCTTAGATTAGGATGAGTTTAATCATTATTCCAAAAAAAGGCACTTTCTCAAACACCATAGCTGCAATATGTTATTCTCTACTCGCGTTTCACCAACCACGATGGCGTCTTCAGGATATTTTTTTCATCTCCTGGAAACGCCAACTTGGTTTTGTGGAATATTTCCATAAATAATCTAAAACTTGAAATACGAGTATTGTCATTTGAATAACAAAGTTATTTTTACAGTTTTCATATAACATGTACCACCTGAAGCATTTTTATCCAATAATAAATCCCATTTAAGCTATAACTTCGTTGATATCCCCAGCATATAAGGTTACAAAGGTAATCCCTTTAAACCGTAACAAAAATACGGCAAAATGTAATACCGATAAAGAGAAAAATAGGAGAATTCATTGAAGCGTGTTACAGATAGGACGGAGAGTCGGAAAAGGACATTCGCTCCGGGAGTCCGGGAAGGAAAGACTCTTTCCTGTTCCGGCAACCCAATCAGACTTCTGAAGAATAATTGATAACTACATAGGTAGCAATATCTCTTTTCGGAGGTTCACAATCAACCGGAATACTTTCAGTCGATACTAGCATTCTGTCCGGTGGGTAGGAAAAAGGTGTGTTGATATTTCTGAGGATGAACGGTCTATTATTTACTTGATGTTGGCAACGTATAATATGTCTCATGATATAATGTTTTCGAAGTAATAATTACTTGGGTAAACGGAGTAAAACCTTTCAGAGATTTATTTATTTATTTATTATCCGTTTGACATATAAGTATGTATAGGATTTGTCCTACGATGAAGAATACATGAACAACGCAGTGTCCGTATCAATATAAAAACACTCTAAAATTAACACATAATATAAAATACAATAGAAAATAAACTATTTTATGATATAAAAAATTCGTCTAGGTTATAAAAACAACTATCAATGAATACTTTTTCAGATTTCGGGTAAATTCATTAATTTTATTGAGCTCCTTATATCATTTGGTAACATAGATATTTGGGCCCATCACATAAGGTGAATTAGAAGTAACCTTATATTTAAGTACAATACTGTATGTGGAAGTTATATTTTTGACGAGTATTCCTACTATGCATGATTTCATTGGTGATAAATTTATGTTTGTTTTTAAAGACAAAAATTGACAATAAGAATATATACATGCTGACAAGAAGTAAAATGTTGAATTGTCTAAATGAACTTCTGCAAGAGGTCCTTTTTGAGGCTTTGGCCATTATTCTCAAAATATACTTCTGCGCAACGAATACATTTGATATCGAAGTCGAGTTATCTCACATACAAATGCCATGTCTCAGTCTGGAAGCTACTTGAGCATGGTATAGTGCCAAAATTGCTGATCTGTCAAGATATCTGTTAGGTTTCTAAAGAAATAACCTAATGATTTAATTTTACTTGTTAAATTCCAACAGTGTTGTTTCCATGTCAAACATGCATCAATGGTAGTTCCCAAAAAATTTTTCTCTTCTTTTCCCAGAATTGACATGTTCATAATTTGAAATTGAATAGGCACGCAATGTTTTTGTCGATTGTGAAATGTAACCAATTGTGTTTTGTTAGCATTGAGATAGAGAGAATTAGCTCCGCACCAGTTCATAACAGATTGCAAAGTATATTTACATATGTCTAAAAGTGAGTTTTCATCCATGTCAGATTCTATTAAAGACGTATCGTCAGCATACATTGTTAAAGAAGTATCCCTAATATGTGATTCCAAATCATTTGTATATAAAAGGGACAATATAGGCCCTAATACTGATCCTTGCGGAACGCCCATTGAAATATTTAACAAACTTGAATTACATTTATCATAAGTGCTCGTACTGTGGTTACTGATTTTAACATATTGTTGCCTATTTTCTAAAAATGATGAAATCCAGGAATGTGCTACGCCACGAATGTCGTATGAGTGTAACTTTGACAACAAAGCATTATGATTGACGCAGTCGAAAGCCCTGCTGGGATAACAAATAATCCCAACAGGACATTAATTCATTTAGATGAAGAATAAAGTGATATAGTGACTATACTTACAGAAATAGTATCGTATGAATAAAATCCAGTCATATTGAAGTCGCCCATATCTGCAGAAAACGGTCTTCCGTCTTTCTTATAAGATGAAGATTTTTCATGATAGTAATAATTGTGGAACACTGAAAAATATGTAGTTGTTGAATCATGCTTTATATTTTTTTTCAATGAAGATTGCTGTAGAAAATTAACAAACATTTTTAATTTGTCATCGTAAATGACTTCCCTGCAAAACTTATCATTGTCTGTTAATACCAAGTCATGTTTCTAAAGGCGGATTTCCATCAAAAGGACAAAACCAGAAGAAAACAGCAACCGTGTCGGTTTCGACAAAATAACATACATTTCGAAGACTTTGTGTCACGGGCGACTGTTTTGTCGATAACGAAAGGTCCCGTCGGCTGGCGGTAAGATTGAAAGGCTTTTGTGTTTTATCTGTGTTTTAGTAAACAGAGTTCACTATGTGGAAATTGTCGGCGACAACAACAAGCAACTATTCAGATGTAACATATCTCTTTGTATTATGTTTGAAAATTTTTGATACCAATACATTTAACAAGTTCTCGAATTTCGTGATTGGACATTCTTAGAGAATTATAAGAAACGATAGTCTGAGTTCTATTTGTTCTTATGTTATCATTTATCAAATCTGCCATAATTTTATTCGTCTTTTTAACAATGACCTCATCCAGTATCTTGGTTCCTTTCGCTTCCGCTCCCTTCGCTCGCAAGATTCGATTATTAAAAAATTGCAGCCAATTATAAAAACATAGTCTAGAGAGAGTATGATGAAAACTGTTCGTGTAAAAGAAACGACAGAAAACATTTCGCAACAAAAAGCGGGACTTAGACTAGTTTTTGTCTGTTTGGTAAAATTCAAGTTTCGTTTTTGTTTTCGAAACTAAAACAAGTTCTTTGTTTCTCTTTTTGAAAACAAAACTAGTCGCAAGCGAGTCCATTCGGTGGAAATCCGCCTCAACATTTTAATACCCTAGATAGAGTATATGCTGTATCCGAAAGCATACTGCATTTTCTACACAAAAGAAAGAAGACGATATTGCAATACAATAAATATACTTTGGGATAATAATTTTAGATGAGTCTTTAAGATTTAGAGAACATATCAATCGAAATATTCAGAGAGCCTATGGTGCACTACGATTACTATATCCTCACAAAATGTACCTCAATGTACCTATAAAGAAAATGTTATGCGAGTCTCTAGTTTTAGCACAATTCAATTATTGTTTTCCGGTCTATGGACCTTGTCTTGACTACGATACCTGGTCCAGAGTACAACGTGTTCAAAACTCTTGTATTCGTTATATATATGGAATTAGGAAGTATGAACATGTGTCCCACAAGCTTGCGGAACTGAACTGGTTTAACATGAAAGATAGGTTCAAATTTCATTCATTATGTTTATTTCATAAAATTATATTATACAGAAATCCGCCTTATTTATATCGTAAAATAACATTCAGGACAGACGTACACAACATAAATTTGAGAAACAAAAATGTAATCACATGTCCACAACACAAGACTGCAATTTTCCAGAGAAGTTTTTCGTATTCGATTTTTCATCTT
>WOGO01000866.1:0-20452 GCA_015342085.1 Leptinotarsa defecta | reverse complement strand
CACTATCAAATTACAAAAATTTCGTCGGTTGCTGATAAGTACACTTACAGGTCACTTTGTCAGGCCCGGACTTCCTGTGACATTATAACTTTATTATGCTTCGCAAATTTGTCCTCAGTTATTACAATTCGACACAAGTAGCAGCTCTCTGTTTGAAGATAACAAGACATATTCAAATGAGATAGTTCTATTATATAAGACACATGTCTTAATTCATAAAAAAACTACCTAACCTAACCTACCCATTCAACTGAAATGAATTCACACATTATATCAGAAGCCAAAACTGTAGAACGTGTTGTTATATCATTGCGATGGTTCAGTAGTTAGTACCTATATTTCATTGGAATTGGAATGGAACATACTGAATAATGGGACATTTTTCCGTGGTTTATAGTAGTAGTAGTAGTAGCAGTAGTCACATTTTGGGCTCAGGGTGAATAGATTGTAGGTGAATAACCCAAAAAATATCAAGAAACATTGACTTCTCAGAAAATGTCTTCCAAAGAATTATTTCAATTATATTTTGTAGCTCCCCAGAGTTGGGATTGTAGTTTCACAGTTATTTTTAGTCAGCAGCACATGATTGAAACAGTTCATTTTTTTGCTCAAATTCACAACTATTTCACAAGCCAGCTTCGTTCTGTGTTATCTGCATAACCCGATTTTTTTTCTGAGAAGTGTAGAGAGAATTGATAGATACTGGGACATTTCTTGATACCCTTTCTACCTTTCAGTTCGACTTTTACTGAAACTATTGCCGATTTTGACGAACTTTCCAAGGTCTCTGATAGAAAGCTTTTCAATAAATCGTGAGCAATTTGTTTTATTATTCGTGATATCCATGAACATACCTGGTTTTCATCGCTTTGTACATAATCCCGGTAAGAGCGGCCGAAGCGTCTTTGCTTGATTCCTAATCCATCAACCGTGATGGGAAAAAACTGAATAATTATACCCATTTAGATTCAAACAAGATTTCTACGACTGGTATTGTATCAAATAAGTGTGTGATTGCCTATACGTACTGTCACCGTGATATAAACAGATTTTTCTCACATCCGTGACATGAAGTTATTTTTTTTGTTATTTTATCCAGATAAGTGCTGATGAGATGATGAGACAAGTGTTCGAAGTCCGCCTTTGAGGATGACAGGATTGCATGTAATTCAATTTTTATATAGGTTGATGCATGTAGTCGTTACTATGTGCTAGGAGATCATCATGAAAAACGAGAAATGACATTTTCTATGTTTTTCACCACTTTTATTCATAACAAACGTTATTATAGTTTCGTCTTATAAGGACATTTTTTAAGTAATACAATGGTTAGTTTGTGAGTATCTTTATAGGACGAAACTAGAATAACTTCAGTTACTGCAGTTACGAATGAGATGGGTGAAATAACAGAGAGTTTAATTTATAATTTTTCATGAAATTTCATATCATAACTCCTTCATATACTATATTGTTCAGCTTTTCTACGAATCATTCAATTTCACAACGAATGTTGGGAGTACAAACTGAATAGTGAAAAGTGAGTTTTGTATAATTCAATGTTCATATGAATGTAGTTGTTTCCAAAGTACTTCTTCTTTCGTATAATTTAAAGTTAACATGAAAGTAGGTATTTCGAGAGGACCTTTTTCTTCCAGTTTGTATCTGAAAGTGACAACTATACATGATTAACACATCTTTGTAAAGAATTAATTTTCAACTGAATAGCTTTCTACTTTCCTTTCGAAATTTCCATAATTTTTTGTATGAATACGGGAAAGTGAAAGTCAAAGAGCTTTTTCCCAAAAACTAATGTTTTCTGAAAATTCCTATTTCAATTTGAGCAATCATTCTGTCTGTTAACTTTTTGAGAAGATTGCCTGATAACGTGATTTTGAAATTATAGTGGAATAATGTCAAGAATCCAAAACAAGCATTGCTCGCTAACATCTATTTTGAAGCACTATTCTCGACGCGCTTGTCACTGCAACACTCTTTCTAACGCGCATTTTATCAATAAAACTTGTCGCCGACTTATCCGGCACATCACAGCACGGTCCTTCCCGTCAAAATACGTATGGGATTGGAACAATGAAAATGAATGGAAAACCGTTCTCTAGCCCGTTACGGCACAGTCAAGAGCGTTCGCCGCCGGAAAGGATTCCAGCTCTCCGATCCTGACGGGCAAATAACGGTACGTGCTGTGACGGACTGACCAATTGAGCGCGTCGCCGGCAAGCGCTTGTCAGCATCAATTTGTCCAAAAATGCCTGGGAAGTTTCCATCAGTTGACAGCACGGTATCAGATGGTACCTATGAAAATAGACGAGGAAAAATTGATTTCCTTGTTAAGGCAGGCTCTAGCATATCCAGACGTTCTTAAAATTTGCCTCCTTCTTTTTTGTGACTATTTTCTTCTACATTCAATAATGCGGCCAGTATAATGACGACTTCTTCGTCAGAATTGCTAGTGATATACACGTTTCTATCATCGCTCGATATTAACTGAAATTCCCTTGAAATCGAACAAACAGAACCTTCAGTAGCTGGGCAAGTGGGCGATGCTACTACCCGTCGCCATCAAGCGTGCTGTGCTGTACTGGACAACTAGGCGACTAGCTTGAGGCGGTACAGTTCTTGTGTTTGGGAGCAGTGCTTGGTTTGGATTTATTCTATTTCAGAGTTTCCACTTCTACCTTTCAGTTAATTATGTCGCAATCATCAAAAATTGTTTGCCGTTCTACTGAGTTTATACCGTCTATACAAATCGATTGACGCTAGCAAACGCAAAGCCTACACAAATAAAAGGGTAATGAATTCTAAAACGCCTCTTACTAAACCAGTGATAAAAAATGTGTAATGCCAATGGGAAGTTAACGGCTTACTGTCAAATATGCATAATCTGTTGAAATACGAGCAAAACTCCCTACGTTTCGCTGTGAGCGTCGACAGCGTTAAATATAATTGAGTAAATATTCAGCCTTTCACATTACCGTCAAAAAATAGGAGCTGAGAATTTTGGTGAACACTTTTTTATGTCAGTCTGAAGGGCAAATAAAAAGTAAATCGAACTCTAATATTCAACAAATGATGATACACAATTTCTTGAGGGATTTGGTTGTAACTGAAAGGAATACATTGTCATAAGTTTTGTGATGATTATGAATTGTAAATTCACAGTTTGAAATGCATATGGTCTCTCGAGATTGTACAACATTTGTTATTCATTTTATGCTCAAGATATTATCAAAATATGTATTTTAATGAATAAATGAATACCAACACTTCCTCAATCTCCCTTATAACTTCGCCTGATACAAAAAAATATCGTGATATAACAAGGGTTGTATCAATTGGAGAATTATTATCACATGACTACCTGAACGGTGAATTTTTCATTTTTTCACGACGCAGCTCCATTTTACAAACAGACTTTTCGATAATGGATTGCAATTCAATCCAAAATAACGCTCCCTTCATAAATTCGACAAAGAGATATACACATATTGGAGAAACTATTTCCAAAATAAACATTCTACGACGGCGTTCACTATTTGACAAAAAATGTATAAAGTAGCCTTTTGTCCTATGCTAGGGTCTTGGTAATGAGCTTGAGACACTCTTGTTCTTCTTTCAGGGCTCCGATTCCTGGGTGATATTTTCAGAACAGATTTGAAATCAATTTTTTTTCATAAATACCGAATCAAAAATCATTAGGGTGTATTACATTTTAAACACACCATACTGTGATGTATCATTCAATATTTTCCTAATCTCATGGTGCATTTAGCGTGTAAAAAAAGTGTTAGTGAAATAACAATTCCATAACGAGTTTGGAGTACCAACTGAAGGAAAAAAACATATTTTTTGTGTTATTCAATGTTTATATGGAAATAATTGTATCGATAGAGTTTTTTCTTTCAGATTGTATTTGAATGTTACTCCTTTGTATGATCTGCACAATGAATATCCTCTCCTAAAAATATTCTATGGCTGGAATTCAGCGGCGGCTCGTCAGAGGAGGCAAGGGAGGTTTAGCCTCCCCATAAAATTTGAGGCTATTCATCGCAATAAATTAAAAGATATTGACAAAAAATTATGATTATTTTTTTCTAAAAATGCTTGGGTATCATTAGTTTACCATTAATTTTTAATATAAATCCATAATATGCCCGAAAAAACACTATTACTTACTACGTGGTACGTACCACACTGTATCCTGCATCAACAAAACTCAAACGCACCGCCCATGAACGAATAAACCATCAACCCGAAATAATAAATGCCATACGTTGCAACGGAGCCAAGCCTCCGACCGCTTTGAAAACACAGGCTCCACGAGACCGATCCAAACAGCGACATACGTCCCGATTTGTAATTTCAGTTGCAGAAATTATAGCGTTAGAGGAGGCTAGCCTCCAGTTGGTCTCCGTTAGTGTTTGACTACGTTTGTTTTTTATTTAATTATACGGATGGGATGCCGTGACGGACCGGGACTGAAAAAAATTTTGGTAAATCGCTTTAGTGTTTCTTGATAATATTTGTTATTTGTGTATAAAACAAGCAGTATTGTGCTTAAACCAATGCAATATTACCAAAGAGCAGTGCTTTTTGGTATTATTTTTAATGTATTTTTAAAGTGTTTTCTTCCAGTTTCAAGGTGTTTTCAGGTTTTCACTTTTCGGTAAGTTCTTTTTTTTTCATTTATTATGGATACTTTGGACGAAATTAAAAAATCTGACGATAGTCGATTGGATGTTGACAAATAATTTCAAGTCTTTATCTTATGATAATAAATTTTACATTATTAAAACTCTGAAAAGGCCTCAATAAAATTCTGACCAAGGGAAAAATTAATTTGGAGGTCAAGTTTCACAATAAAGTCAAATTTTCAGAATTTTACGTGATAGATAATCATCGCCCAGCCTTGCTAAGGAGAAATTTTATCAGAAATTATAATATGGGTTTCAAAGAAATCCATTATGTTGAAGATAACACACTTGAAAATATAGTATACAAAAATATTCGTCCGTATTTTCTGATCGTTTAGGGACATTCAATAAATTTAAACTGAAATTAAACATTCCCACTGACGCTCCGGCAAAATTTCATAAGCCTAGACCACTACCATTTTCCTTGAGAGGAAAAACGGAAACAGAATTACAAAAATCAGTAAATGACGGTATCATCCCACCAATAGAATTTTCCGATCGGGCTACATCAATAGTCCCAGTGCAAAAAAAGATGGCAGTGTTCGAATCTGCTGCGATTATAAAATAACTATTAATCCATATATTCAAGAGGATAAATATCCTCTTCCGAAGATTGATGATCTTTTCAATAAGTTACAAGGTGGAAAACAATTTTCCAAGATCGACTTGAGTCAGGCATATCAACAGATGTTGCTAGACCCAATTTCACAAAAGTATTCTGTGATGAGTACCCATACAGACTTTTTTATGTATCATAGGCTTCCTTATGGAGTTTCGTCAGGACCATCACAGTTTCAAAAGGCTATGGAACAAAGTTTCATTAACTTGCCCGGTACTGCGATTTGTTTAGACGACATCCTGATAACAGGTCGAACCAAGAAGGAGCACATTGAAAATTTACATAAAGCCTCAGAGATATTACAAAACGTAGGCCTCACCGTTAAAAAAATTTAATGCACATTCTTCTCCAATTCTGTGACCTATTTAGGGATTATTATTGAGAGTCATGGGTTACATAAATGGCCTGAAAAGATTAAAGCTATCGAACTAATACCAGAACCTACTAATGTTACCCAATTAAAATTTTTTTTATGAATTATAAATTATAATAGATTTATTTCAAACATGCCAGATATTTTGTTTCCTTTACATGTATTGTTAAAAAAATCTACCTGGAATTGGATTAAGGCCTGCAGCGTAGCGTTTTGTAAAATGAAGAGTATATTAGCATCTGACTCCGTATTAGCACATTTTGATCCAAAATTTTAAAATTAATTTAACAGTGGACAGTTCAGATTACGGCATTGGAGCAATTATTTCTCACATTTACGAGAACGGTGTGGAGATACCTATCCGTTTCGCGAGTAGGACGTTGACCAAGGTAGAAATGGGATATTCAGCAATATATAAAGAGGCCAACGCGATAGTATGGGGTATTAAGCAGTTTTATCCATACTAATAGAAATATTGCAGATTTTCTGAGTCGGCTACCGATAGAACATAACACCAAAAATGAAAATATTGAAGGAGAGTTTTCAAGTATATATCTCATCAGTGAAAATTCAGAAATCCCCATAGATGTAGATCATGTAAGACAGGAGACAAGAAAAGACCCTATATTATCCCAAGTATTGAAATACGTGAAAACAGATTGGCCTGAAAATATCGATTTTGAATTAAAACCGTTTTTCAACAGAAAACTAGAACTTAGTAGGTACTGAAAAGGATGTGCTATTGTGGTGTCAGAGGGTTGTTATACCATCTTCCTCAAAACATTCAATGTTGAATGATCTGCATAGTGTATATTTTGGTGAAGTCAAAATGAACCTATTTGCACGATCCTATTTCTACTGGCCCCCACTAAATAAGGATATTGAAAAAGTTAGTGAATTATGTGATGAATGCCATAATATGTGTGATTGATGACTTGTTTACTTCATGATAAATCATGATCACTCAAATGAAATGAATGTAAACACTTTTGTCTAAATACTACTGGAAAATTTCTTTTATACGACAGTGCTCCTCAATAAACAAAAGCCAACGACGGAAGAACAAAACATTCAATATTCGGATCAGACATTCTACCCAAGATTTGTCAACCTAACTTATACCGATTTCAATAAGGAAGAAAGGGAATTACTGGAAAAAGGGCCAAAATGCCATAAGATTTTCAATATTCTTCAGCTTTAATGCTCGACCAAAATCACCGGATAACTTTGACTGACGTCTGTTCTCTTCATAAGCCGGGCACTCGTTGACGATGTGTTTAACACTGTTTATTTGATCACAATAAATGCATGCGCGTCCGGAAGCGCTGGAGGTCGTTGTTGAGATATCACCATCGAACACCGACAGTTTTGCGATTACGATTTGATGATACGGGTTAGTTATTTTTCAACAATATATCCTTTTCTAAATGATGAAGTTGTATCATTTGTAGAAATCCGGAAACATTACATTTCAGAAACTAGCAAAGTCAGCAACTATGACCCTGAGAGCCTAAGAAAGACAATGTATTCGGAATTCTCTCAGGCCTATGAAAAATACTTTTTCGATACCTGATTATATATCTTCCTCATTTGCTGAACTCTGCAGCAAACAAAGTAGCGATATTGAAGGTACAAATATTTCCAGATGAAGTGGATAACCAATAACCCTTACTTGCCAAATGATTGCTTGAGAAAATAATCAATAAACCCCTTATTTAAACTCTCACTACAATCTATAAGAGGCAACACGATTGATCTAGAAAGTAACATGAATGAAGCTTTCAGAAACAATCAGACATGTCTAACTGTATATTTTGACTTTGAATATCTTGGAGCTACCAGGGCAATATTTTAACTTTGATTGCTTTGGGTGGAGCTGATGCCAATTGTCATCAGCTCTACCCTATTCCTCCTCATTGTCAATAATCAAGTACTTCAAAATATGCAGAAGACAAGACTCACTGGACAGTGTCCATTGAGGGAACACCTCCTCATTGTCAGTAAACAAGTACTCAAAAATATGCAGAAGTTAGGACTCACTGGACAATGTCCATTGAGGGTACACCTGAAGAAAATAATACTGTTCGATGGAGACCTTGAATGCGAGCAATGCAACGATGAGACAGCTCGTCATTTTTTATGCGAATGTAAGGCACTGGACTACAATTGAAGGACAACCTGAATCACCTACAGAAGGATTTGACATAAATTGAGCAAAGGATCTGTTCAATCCAGTATAGAGCACTAAACTATTGAAATGACTTCATGAAAAATATGGGTGGAAATTGCTTATATCAATTATGAATATCGGTAACCTTTGCCGTTGTACATACAATCAAAACAAAAGAAAATCGAAAAAATTCAAAACCAGATTGTTAGCCTGTTAATCAGGTCAACCCTCATCACATTCAATGTGATATGTTCTGAAAATGTGGAAAATATTTCAGATAACGGATGTATAACGTTAACAGATGTAGTAAGGTTTTATTGCAAAAGTTACCGGATTCAGCGAATGACATGCTGGAAATTTAATATTGAAAAAGATTATGAAATGGACAAATGCCAGAAAACACAGTAATCATTTATATATTTTGGCCGAGGAAGTTCCTCGAGTAATCAGGTGGAAATTGTCGATAAGTTCGAGGCCAAATGTTAGGAACATCGCACGTTCTTCAAATTTTGAAAGTTGACTTTGACAACAACGTTTCCGTTTCGAAGCAATAATATTTCTGAAAATTTTGAGCCAACTATTATGGATCTGTACTTTAGTTTATAAGTGCTATTTTACATCATCTTCATTGAGCTGTCATTTGATTCGAAATTTCACACAAAGTAATCAACTATTTGGGACAAGTTGTGCTTACAAATAGTAATAAACGATATACGAAATAAGGAGGGTCGCTATTCAAAATTTGAAGAAATGTTTTGAAGAGCAGAACATTTTCTGGAACAATTTTCAGTTTTCACAACAATAATCTTTAAAATTTTAATTGAGAAGTGAAAATAACAGGTGGAAACAGTGCATTTGCTTACAACGATTAACTTGACAAAAAAAAAAAACAAAAAAAAGGAGCTATCATCATGAGAAAAAAAATTATTCAAAATATCTGAAATAAACTCTTTGTTAAATTCAGTTTTCTAATTTTATAACATATCTAATTGTTTACAATGAAATGGATTTTTCCAGTATCTTTTCTGAAACCTCCAAATCTTTGCAGCTGCAAAAACAGAAAAAATCATGCTCCAATTCACATCAACTGTAGTTTATTTTATTGAAACGAATGAATCGGGCATTGCATGCGCAAGTCAAACTACTCGTTTTCAACCGCATTTTTACCGCTCATCAAAACTATGCCATAGCTTCGAGACTTGAAAATTGTTTCAAGTTGGTATTGTCAAGACTTTCGCTCATTAAGAAACCATGATTTCGCTCTATGTGTGGAAAACGTGTTTTCATTCACAAACCGCATCATCATATCACCAAGTATCCATGATGTTTTTTACCAAATTACAGTTGTTTTTTATTTGGTTCAGAAAAAAATGTATTCAATTATGAATAAATTTGTGATCCACCAAATGAAACCTTTGGTGTAGTAATGAATATTACTGGAAATTTTTCCCAATACCAAACCGTTATTTTAACACCTAGACACGTGTTCCGATCACGTGTCTAGGTGTTCCTGTTCAAGAGGAAGATCAAACTAAACATACTTAGAATGTTATTCTTCTTCAAACCATAGATACCTCTTCTAGGTACCTGCGTCTTAAGTGTCTTGAATTAATAAATAAAAATTGAAATATTATCCTAAAAAGCTTTATATTATACTATTAGGTATTAGTCCACCATCGTTATTGACGTATTTCTACACTCTCATAGGCATCTAGATGCCTGTTGTTGTTAACTTGTCTAACAAATCCTAATGAACTGAAGTCTATGGAATAGTTTTGTTGCAGAATGTGAAGGGCGACTGCTGTTTTTTCAGGTCTTCCATATTTTAAGTGGGGTAAGTGTTCCTTATATCCTATTTTAATAGGATGTTTTGCTGCCTTACTTTTAATATCGTAAGTTTCAGATTTCTCCGAAATCTCGACTTTGTAATTTGGATTTCCTAAAAGGCTCTGTAGTGTATTACTTGTTTCAAAAACCACCTTCATACCTAGTTTCTTGACAATCTTTTCAAAGTTCTTAGTGTAATTGTTGGTATGGAACTGAAATATATTCATTTTGGTTTTCTCGTTTTAAAATGAACGAAATCTCGACTTTTGAGAATGATCAACACCAACATAAATATTTATATCTCAATTCCATATCACCAATACACGAAGAACTTTGGATAGATTTTCAAGGAATTTGGTATGAAGGTGATTTTCAAAACAAGTCATACAATACAGAGCCTTTAAGGAAATCTAAAAGACAAAGTCGGGAATTCGGAAAAGTCTGGAATTTACGAAATTAAATGTAAGGACTGTGATGCAAAATATTATAGACATGCAAAAAGTCTATTAAAATCTAATATATAAAAATGGATATTTGTTGGTTGGTTGGTTGGTTGGTAACATCGCTCAACCGATCGTGATGAAACTTGACATGTATAAGTAATTTTTCATAGAGAAGGTTTATAGGCTATCAATTTTTCTGTAACCCGCCAATAGATGGCGCTGTAAAACACCTTATTTGAAAGCACTTTTCTATATCTCTGCGCACGCCTAAGTTCGTTGATTATGATTCTGTCAAAACATTGGAACAGCAGCGATACAGCAACATAGTACTAGTAAGATATAAGAAACACTTAACACACCTGCAATATGGAAGACCAGAAAAATCAGCAGTAGCCCATCATATTTTGCAGCAAATCCATGCCATAGACTTTAATTCATTAGGATTAGTTAGAGAAGTTAACAACAACAGGAATCTAGATGCCTATGAGAGTGTAGAAATAATTAAACATAATACTAATAATAATAATAACGTCTTTATTATTTCCTCTTTTAATACATTTAAATAAAAATAATCCTTCAAATTATATTTAAGAAAATAAAGGGCGAAGTTCAACTCGGCAACGGATAGTGCTACTCTGTTGTTCTCCACTTGACCCTAAAAAATACCTATGCGTACCTGTTGAATGATACAAAAGAACAATGTATAAAAAAAATCAAAAAATTTGGTGAAATGAGATTATATATCTTGCAAATCTGGTAACTAAACGATCTCCTGAAGAGTTCAGTTCTGAATGGGGGTGGGAACAATATTTCTCAATGTCTAATATTGATATTATGAACATCAGTGCGGAATGTTATTTTCTGATGAAGATAGGAAGGTCTTCCGGATAGGATGATTAATGAATATTATGAATAACAATGGTGGACCAATACCTAATAGTATATACTATATTGCTTGTTGAAATAATATTTTAATTATTTGATACACGTTACTATTACATAAGGACACATTGTAAAATTAATGTAAGACTATTAGATAAGGCAATGCTGTGAAATTAATTTAAGGCACTGAAGACGCAGGTACCTTGAAGCGGTATTCGTGGAATAAATGAGGATAACATTGTAAGTAGGTATGTTTAGTTTGATCTTCCTCTTGAAGATGATCACTTGGTTATCTAAACACGTGTAGAGGTGTTAAAATAACGGTTTGGTGTTGGAAAAGAACTAGTAATATATATGAATAAATTACAATTGTTTGTCATTTAAACATGGTTTTATAGATATCTCACTTTTCATTCTCTTGGAACCGTTCATGAGCTGATCATATTGTGATAAATACGCTGTCTGTTCCAAAAATATGGTGAATCTATTTCATCCCTTTCGGAGTAGTCCTCTTTAGATGAGATACACTTGTGCCAGCGTTTTGTCCGATCCTTGAAGCAGTTGCGATATGCACTTTTTGGCATGTCCTTGAGCTCTCTCAGCGATTTGGTTTTTATCTCCTCGATCGTTGCAAAACACCGTCCTTTCATGAAACTCTTCAATCTTGGAAACCGAAAAAATTTGCAGGGGCCAAATCTTATCATAACGGTGGTTGAGGCATGAATAGTGTGTTGTTATTGGCCAAAACTGAGCGAGTGCTTATCGTAACGCAGACACCATGAATTGTTTTTCCACAGTTCAGGACGTTTTCTTTGTATTACTTCTAGCAAGCGGCGCATAATTTCAAGATAATACTCCTTATCGACCGTACGGCTATGTGGCAAGAACACGTTAATCCAAGAAAATAGTTAGCAAATCCTTGACATTTGATCGAACTTGGGGTTCTTTTTTGGTCTTGGCTCTACTGGGCTCTTCCATTGAAACGATTGGACTTTAGTTTCGGTATCATACCCATATAATGATAATAATAATAATACGTCTTTATCACTTTCTAAATACAGTACATCTATATTGAAAAAATATTTGAAATAAATTTGGAAAATAAAGAGCGAAGTTCATTTTCTCCAAAGAAGTAATCACTTACTTCATCAGGAATATGTTCTTCCACTTAACTCTAAATAGCATACTTTCCCTCAATAATAATAGGGTAGTGAGTATAGACAATATATATATAGAATACATAAATCACAATAATAGCTATAGTGAGGTTGCAAGAGAATACAGGAGAGCAAGTTATGATGAAGCTGACTTTTATTTTCTAAGTAGGAAATTTTTATAATTTGATTTAAAATTTGTAATACTGAGATTTTGGAAGGATTTAGGAAGGGAGTTGCGCAACTTATAAATTTGATATGTAAAGGAACGTCTGAATGTTTTCGTTTTAAATGCCGGTGGAGATAACAAAACCTCCGAATCTCAAATTCAAGTTGTGCACATCCGTTCTAAATGTTATTTATCTATGGAGATATATAGGAATTTTTGTAAGGATAATTTGATGATATGATGAATTTGCATGGAGCATTCTTCCAAGTTCCATATCCAACCATCCGATTTCAAACAATTTGTGTGATAGTCTTTGAAACTTTTTTATGCCATTTCGCAATATTAAACAACAGCTTTGTACTTTCTGGATTTTTTTACTGTAAACAGTATTCAGATTTAGACTTTATATCGAATATCGAGTATAATTAAAGTTTGACAAAACTAATGTTTCACATAATTTTATTTTAACACTTCTTCGAAAATATTGCCTGTTTCCAAAAATCAATTTTAATGAACTATATGCACGTTGAATTAACTTATTGATATGTTTTTCGAATCTTAGAACTGAGTCTGATATGAATCCTAAATTTTTGGCTTCATTTACTACAGTTAACAAATTATCTTTGATTTTAACGTTCATTTGCTGCGTTTCAGCACGATTATATGCCGAACCAAACAACAATAATTTTGATTTAGTAGAGTTGAACAATAAGCAGGGATCAGCAGCTGAATCAATGAAGGTCGCTAATTCCTTATTTTTAATTTCACAAGCATTATCAACTAGTGGGGGAGGAAAACTGTAATAGATTTGGGTGTCATCTGCATAGACGTGAATCCTACATAACTTCAGAGATTTGATCAAATTGATTGTGTATATAGAAAAAAGCAACGGGCCCAGGATAGAGCCCTGAGGTACCCCTGATTTCAGTGTCAAATATTCAGATTGGACCATTTCAATTTCTACACACTGCTTCCTCTTACTTAAATCTTTTCGTTAAAGAAAGGTTGCCATATCAGAAAAACCTATGTAGCCCGAAATGTTAAGTAGCAAGTCTGTATTTATAGTGTCAAATGTTCTACTGAAGTCTGAAAGAACTGAAATTGTGTAAAACTGTGTAATTTTGAACATTTTCTAAAAGTTCACTGAATAATTAATACTACTATATTTACATGTATTGTGTTATCTGCTGTTTGCGAATAATCTACTTATAAGTGTTTTATAAGAGTTTAATCTGATATTATCTTTTCTATTAGAGGTTTGTTCAATTATTTTCAGTTCATCTTGGACATTTTTTCTGGTAAAGGGATTGCAACAGCTCTGTGTATCATTGACCTAAATACTTTACAGTCTGTAAATGTGTTTTTCCGGTACATATAAAATTGAAAACCATTATTGACTCTTGCAATAATCAAATATGAGAAGTTAAGCTCTTTGTTTTGTTCGATTTCTACTGTAAATTAAATTTTGTAATGCAGACTATTGGAGAAGTTTAAAAATTGAATAATTTGTCAAACCAACGTCATCAACGTATCAGAACCAAAACACAATATATCTCTGTATACTTGATAATTGAGTAAAACCTGAAAACGGTCGTAAAATAAAATAACTGCCAAGATCAGCCTGGGCGACCCTGGGAAGCTGGCACCGAAGAAATATCTGGCGATGACCAGGAAAATCTACGCTGAACAGTAGGATTTCTGACTGGCCACTGTCTACTAAGGAAACACCTCCAGACGAAAGTGTTTTTAATTTTCACGAAATATAAATATAAATAATCACACATATTAGATCCCGAGGATCATTCTTCAGTTCATGTTCGAATAATGTTCAAAAGCATATTACTTGAGCAGAATCATTCAAAAAACCCAATATAATACACAGTATGGCCAAGTACTAGGTAATAATCACATACACTTGGTTACATCTTTATTTTTATTGTATCAAATGAAACAGAAACGAAATGTTTAAGGCTTTCGCAGCCTAAGTTTTCAGTATCACTATTTTTATTATTCGGGTTTCATGGCCGTTGATTTTTAGAATATCTTCTTGACTTTTCGCTGGCGCCAGTGGCTAGCTTTTTCAGAGGTTTATACATCTTGAGTCGATCTTCAATATATTCATCATATGCAATAATCGACCATGATACCAGATGAAAATCCTATTGAGCATGTCTGGAAGCGAAGTAAATGTAAGAGAAGTTACAAAAGACCATCTATGTAAGAAATGTGTTGTGCCTACAGAGGAGTGGAATAATATGCTCGAAAAGTAGGTTCGAACATTGATTCATGGAATGACTTGAAGAATGGAAGCTAATATCCAAGCTAGAGGAAGCAACACCCGATATTGAAAAATTGGTATCTGAACCAGGAATCCAACTACCAACAATCGACTGAGAGAGGAATCATCAAAACTCTAGTAGACCGTACTTTCGGGCTCTTTAATACAGAGGAAGGTCTCGAGAAGAAACTAGGCATTATCAAAAATGACCTTCAATGGAATGTTTACTCCAAAATGATGGTGAAACAGACTGTGGCTAGAAGACAGCAAGAGCCTCACAAAAAAGAAAAGCCGCCACAACCAGTACTTGTACTTCCCTACATCAGAGGATTGTCGGAAATGATGAGAAGAATTGGGTCCAAGTATGCTTCAGATCTGGGAACACTATCCATACAAGCCTCATGAAAACCAGGCCACCAAACCCAGACTGCGATTCAAAGAATTGCATTTACCGGATACTCTGCGAGTACGGAAAATCATACATCGGTGAAACTAAGAGGCCATTGAAAGTTCGCATTGCCGAGCACAAGAAACGCACACAGCGAGGAGAAACCAACAAATCAGGAGTAGCAGAGCATGTTTGGACTCTTCAACATAAAATCAAGTGGTCTTAAGCTTAAGTCATCCACAAGGAGGAACACTGGTTTAGGAGAAAATTCAAATAACCCGCATATATGATGTCCAATAACGCATTTAACCAAGCTAGCGTAGAGATATGCAACATATGTAAACCTATAATCAAGCGAAACACGACTAACTCCCGTCAAATGGTCAGCTCCCGCTAAAATCGATCAAGCAGAGAGAGAAGGGAGGGGATAGGTGAAAGCACTCGGATGACCTATAAATAGTCAGATCCCGGAGAAATAATTCCAGTATTTGTCCTTCTGACAAAATGCCAGCTGTAAGAGTAAGGGCTCATACCTGTTTGAAACCAAGATGGCTGTCGGCAAATAAGTCCAGTTATCACCCCAAGACGATTGTGGATACTTTCAATCGAAACGTCTTGGAGTAATTCGGCTTGAAATCTTAAATTTTTCAATTTCCATTTCTTGTTGAAAGCTCCAGTTTAAATTGTTGCTTGTATTTCATTTCATTGTAATTCCAGTGTTTTTGTCTAATATAATTGTTATTTTCTGCTATTCATTTTGATTTTATTGATTCTTTCAGGGACTTCGAATCATATCATACCATTTCAGAAACCACCTTTAAACGAACATCAACAGGTAATGTTTCCATGATCATTGTGATGAATAAGTACATGAATACACAATGGTTTATTGAATAACTCATGCATTTGAAACGAATCATGAAATCAAAATGAACGAGGAAACAGTATAAAGGAACATAATACAGAGAAAGATACAAATCAGTTTTGAGTATCATTCAAAAGCTGTATTGCACCACAGGGTGTCTTGAATCTAGATGATAAAAACACAACTTTGTATCCCCTCGTATAATGCATATTAATTAGGCCTCATGAAAAAAAAAATCGGACAAAAAATAAAAAAATGCATTCAAAATCAAAATTTGTCAACCATTCTAAGTAACTGTTTTTCATGCAACTTAGGGCATAGTTTTATTTACTTTTTTTTTCCTTTAATATAAAAATGATTTAATCATATGATCTGAAGACAATTCTTCATTGAGTAAATGGCTAATGAAGTAATGTAAAACTACTTGTCATAATCTCTATCATGAAATTAGCAAATTCAAAATGTGTCAACTTCTATGATATAAATGGTCCAAAATTAATTTTGTTCATTAGTACCGTTCAACTCAACTAGTAACTTTATAATTCAAACAACAATTATGGACAAATGGAAATTTCAATTAGTAAAACTTGTGATAACCCTAGCACGATTATCCATTCCGATGTGGACTGGTACAGAACTAATTTGTCCTTTGTTAATAATGACTTCAATTTCACGTAATGTGTTAATTGCAGCCAAGTTCCGAATGGAGAATTCGGCATATTGCAGGTGGGTGCAGGGTGCAGTATAGAAACTGCATTAGGTTATTGGAGTTCAATGACGATTGGGATGTAGAAGTGACGCCTGGTCCAATCAATGTAGTTTCATTTCCTAGATGGAAGTTAACTGGATACGAACGCTTTGGAGTTAATGAAAGGAGTGCATGTCAATACCTGCACCCGATAATCCAATAAACTCTGCAATTGATGAAATTGCGTGTCATGTTCAAAATTTGTGTTCATTATTGTTTGACAGCTATACGAGGTCATTTGAGTTTTCACTTCCGGAATCGGGTTATAATGGATGCATTGAATATTAATTATTCGTGTATTCAAAGGCAAAAAAATGTTTTAATTCCAAGAAAAAAGGAAGAGTGAGTGTAGGCCTACAGCACTTAAGCCACATGTGACCCATTGTACATCCTACCGAAGAGTTGCCCTCCTAGGTCATTGTCTATCCTGTCCTTTTCAGGAAGGTGGGCAGGTCACTAGGAGACATCTCATTTATATCGGCAGGTGTAGGCCAAGACTATCCAAACACACTCTCTTATTGACGATAACTCCGGTCTTATAACTCCAGACAATCGCATGATACATGTCTGACAGTTTCATCTTCCTGTTCACAAATCCTGTATAGAGGTGTGTCCACTAGCCCCATATTATGGAGGTGTTTCCTTGGTTGACAGTGGCCACACATAAATCTTACTATTCAGCGTAGGTTTTTCCTGGTCATCGCAGATATTTCTTCGGTGCTTCCCAGGGTCGCACAGGGTGATCCTGGTAGGACTGCATCCTTTGATTCCATTCCATCTCTTTAGAGATTGAGCATGGGTATGACGTTTGGCTAATTCTACAATTGTCGAGGTTATTAGGCCGTAGGTGTCACTGGGTCCTAAAGTTCTTAGTCCAGCCGCTTCCTTGGCTAAAGAGTCGGCAGTGCGATTTTCTTTACTCCTGTCGTGCCCGTTAACCCATCTCAGGATAATGTTATTATCTACCGAGGTTTTGGCTAAATCTTGGTAGCACTCTAGTACTAGCCCTGAGGTAACACATATCTGTTCAAGGCTTATAGAGCTTGTCTACTACCAGTGCTGCTTGTTATATTTTTGCCAGAAATTCCTTTCCTGGTTATTTCTCTTGGGGCGATTGAGATACCAGCCAGTTCTGTTTGAATTACGCTGGTATTTTCCCGTTCCCTACTTAAAAATAGCGTATGTGTACATATGTATGCACGTTAGAAGTTATACTTTTTTGTATAATTTTTCGCTGTCATTTATTTGATTATTCTTTCAAGTGTATTCATGTATTTCAAATAATCATTAAAATTCATTCTGATACTATTATCATGTTGTACTGTGTATGGAACAACCTGTCGTTGAATTTTATTATTCAAAATTCCAAGATTACTTACTACCAGAAAGGAACATTCAATCAGATAAAATATTTGAAAGAAATCAATTTTTCCCGAATTTAAAAATTATTATTTGTATCTATCTTTGATTTATTGATTTATTTGTACACTAATTACATATTGAATAATAATGTGAAAATGTATTTTAGCTTGTGTTGTAAATTAATAATACATACCTTCAACTTACCCCAAATTCTACAAAAGTACTCAAAGTAATGTGTGAAAACCACTTTTAGTCAATATTGATTGATACAAAACACGTGTTGTAGGTTCAAAAACACTTGAATAAATATCGTGAATACAGTTGTTATTTCTCATGCAAACGAACGCAGATGTCTTTGCTTTACTCTGTCGGTAACTTTCTTCTAAAAACTGAAATTTTGACTAGATAATTTCAGAGATCTTTTCAATCGCGACAGAGGACGGTTGTGCCGATAACGAAGGCTCTCAAAGATAGCACGTGGATGTCTTGATCGGAGTGGAGTCCAAAAGTGGGGAATTTGAAAAAAATAAAGTCAATTTCGAACGAAAACTGAAGTGAAAGACATTTTGAGAGGACTGGCGGCCCCCTTCACCAATAACCAGGCTGGTTGTCGATGGATACGACGAGGTCGTCAGTGCAATAATAGATGTGTTATTTGTGAAAGTTTTTTCGAGACGACTGGCGGCCTCCTAGTGAAAAACTAAATGTTTTCATGAAAGAAGAAGTGGATTAAAAAACTTAGGGTGGCAGCATTGCCTCGAGCAAGACAGCTGACAGAGTTTTGAACTTATGAGTCTATTGGTTGCATATCAAAAATACTTCCATTTGTTGCAAAAGAGGCAAAATTATCACCCATACTATTGAGAGGTACATCTGTGGATGATGATTCTATTAGGCAAGAGGTGAAATTGGTTCTGGCAAATGACAGTGACTGAGCAAATCAGAAAGAAATGAGGCTCAGCTATCGAATTATCCTTCCAAACAGTTTGCAAAAGGACAGCTAGTAAGAGTGAATGCAGATAATAATTCATTTTCGCGATGAAATAGTGAACAGAAATCCCTCCTACATTCAGGTAGATATTTTGAAGTAATTTATTTCAGAAAATGTGATGCACCTGAATCCATTTCAGACAACATAGCTTTTGAATACTTGACCCTTTTGAACGTCAAGTTTTGGCAGAACAAACCTGTAGTATTCTACACTGCAGTTTGAACATCGCCTTTTGATTGTCATATCCCATTTCACACAATAAAATCATTATTTTCATTATTATCATCATTATATCTATTGAACTGTCCTTACAATATTACTTCACAAATAATATTCCGGGGAACCATTGCAAACGAACGTAGATGTCTTTACTTTACTCTGTTGGTAACTTTCTTCGAAAAACTATTGCAAAGTGGCAGTGCATAACTCAAGGTCAATAAAGGATTGTCTAAGTTATTTTTCTACTGACATTTATACAAAATCACATATCAAAATGATATTAGATCGACAGTCGCTATCAGTTATATCAAAAGTCACGAAGAAAGCCGTAAACCACCTTATCCTCAAAAATTTGGAAGGCTTCAACATCTTGACCGATCAACAGGCGACCTTCTATCGTATATTCAAATAAATGCAATCAAGAAACATTGTGAGTCTTGACCTGTTGTGCTTGATTTTTCGAAGGCCTTCAACTGCATGAGGGTTTGCTGGCCAAACTTCGATTCTGTGGCTTGCCAGATCATTTCTGTAAATGGCTATCCAGCTTCCTGAAAGAACGTTTCCTGCAAGTGGCCGTCTATGGATATCTCTCGAATGCCTTCATCATTAACGCTGGTGTTTCCCAGGGATCCATATCGTCTCCAACCCTCTTGTTAGTGTATATCAAAGACATATTGGAAAACAAACAACAAGAATCCGATATATTGCTTTGCTGAAAACAGCACACCTGACTCGTCATTTCGTTTGGATTACAGGTCATCGGCTGCGTAAGCACATCTTCACCGGCAGCAGGAGGTTGCATATCTTATTGAGGATCTAAAGGTGATGATTTCGAAGTGGAGTGGAAGTAACCAGAATCAATTCAATGCACGGAAACACAGACATCTGCTTTCTCCAAAAAGATGAATGTCGCCGAACCGGATATACTAATGTCAGGACAGACATTTCGGCTTCGATGAGTTTGTTGGGGGTTAAAATGGATACCAATATGTTTTGGCACAATCTTGTCGCTGGAATCGCGAAGACTTCTTCTCGAAAGTTTGGAACACTGTTTCGAACCAGAAAACTGTACACTTTCCAGCAACTTTTGATGGCTAATAAAGCTCAGACCAGATCTTCTTTGGAGTATTGTCCTCATGTATGGAGCTCCATCCTTGGGCATACCCTGAAATTGCTTGGCCTTTGGTGAGTTGCGACACCACTTACCCGAGCAACTGGTGCAAAACCGGACCGGCAGCCCAGGCGCACCTGGGAA
>WOGO01000865.1:0-20453 GCA_015342085.1 Leptinotarsa defecta | reverse complement strand
AAACGACACCTAAATCTTTTATTTTATCCGTTACTGCTAAATCATTCCCATTGATTTTATACGAGTAATCATATACATTATTGATCCTTGAGAAAGTAATTTTTTGACACTTATCTGGATTCAAATGCAAAAGGTTGACGTCACACCAGCTAGAAAACTGTACCAAATCACATTGAAGTGCCTGAGCATCTGATATATTTTGTATTGATTTGAACACCTTTAAATCATCTGCAAACATTAGAAATGAGCTGGAGGTAAAAACAGTGGAGACATCATTGATAAATAAATTGAACAGTAATGGGCCTATGTGGGATCCCTGAGGAACACCTGATGGCACATTTATCGGTTCAGATATAGAGCATTTTATAGCATGATCGGACCTAGTATCTGAAGAACAATTGATTTGAGGTTTAGACATTATTTTTGATTCACCTCTCGAATTAATATTGTACATAGGGGCAACAGAACTTGGGTTTAATGAATTCTAGATGGTTGAGCAACACGAAAATAACTTTATCCGCTAAATAGCTTATGAGATAAAAGTTTGATGCAGATGTATTATACAGAATGTTGGTTTCAATACAAATACGTGGATTAGACAATACATTGGCAATTTTTCTGGAACACGTTAGTTTCAAATATGATGATGGAGTTTGATGAAATATTGATGTACCACTTGAGCAATTACTGTCTAGATTGGTCAAACCCATTGCGCACATCTGATTGTACTCAGATGCCTATTTGAAATATTGCTTCCTTGTACCACTCCATATGTAGATGATTTTCGTTGTGAACCTGCATGCATTATATCCTTGATTAGTAATTTCATATCCACCTACAGTGTAGATCTGTGCTCATTCACAATTCATAATATTTGTTTACCTTTTGTCACTATATTCGAATCGATTATAGGAAGTGTTTTTGTATCTTACAGATTTATCTGAATCTGTAATCAGTTCTGGATGTCGAATGGTGAACTAAATACTCAAATATTTTTTTCACTATAACTAACACCCTTTTGTCAAAAATGAGACGTGGTTCTGGGTGAAAGACAGGATGAGTTTTGGGTCATATGCTTTGAGAAAAAACGTTTTGGCTTGTTCTACTTCTCCACCTTTTAACAAAAAATTTGGGAAACTTCTATCTATCTCTCCTAAAAGTTTTCGCTTCCCAATTCAAATATGTTTTTGAATCCCAGTTTAGAAAATTTTATCTTTCTTAGATGTCAAAACATTGCAAAGTTAAAAAAGAAAATATTAGAAATACTGAACTGCGATTATTTTGTTAACAACTCATTCATAAAGATCAACTTACCATCGGATAGGGTTGCTGAGGGGAGGGGCTTTTCGCACCCCCGTGTCTAATAGGACTATGACTATTACCCGAATGCTTGAAATACTCGTTGATTTTCTTATCGGTAGATGAATTCCGAACGCCCCCTTTCACGGCCGGCGCTCCGCCACTGTCTTCCACTTTCCGTTTTCTTTTCCGCTCGCTCGGCGTCCTAGGTACCTTTTCTGGAGTATTCGGGTCCACCTCTTTATCGCTGTGAGAGGAACCTTCAGAAATAAATCTCATATTAGCGAACAAGCAAATCGCAACACAAGCTGAAAAAATGAGAAAAAATTAGGTAATTTACTTAATGGCGTTTTTCAACTGTTCGAGGAGACCTGGTGAATAAATTTTCAATCTTCGCCACTTCATTTGAAAATGTTTCAACCTCTACTTTTTCCATACACCCACCGTTATCGATTTATAGAAAGTATCGACTTCCAATATGTTCGTTAATTTTCAATAAACCATTAGAGTTCAATGGAGTTTTGACCTCAAATACAAAATCTTTGTGTTTTCAAATATACGTGAACTAAATTATACTCATTACGTAGACTTTCACTCGACCTAATCATTAGTACTCTTTAATTAATTTATGGTATGAATTTTGATTTCTCAACTTCAGAATAATTGTTACATAACGCAAGAATGGACATCTGAGACGATACACTACTCTACAAATGTAATGACATGATTGTTGGCAACATAATCAGTCCCAGCAACTTCTAAAGAATAATTTCATTCTCAATTCGACATGAATGATTTAGCAAAATATCGAAAAATTTATAAAGATACTGACGTTTCACAACAAAATATCGAAGAAATCATGTCGCCTAGTTGAAACAATAAAGATTGCGTATAACTTTCAAGGCAGGTTTATAGTGAATCAAGATCAATAAATTCATTTATGAAGAATTTGGCATGCCTTTCTATCTGTTAGATAATCAGAAATACTCAATGAAATAATGCATGGAATAGTCCATGGATTCGGTGTATTACGAATATTCATATAACAAAAATATTATATTTTGAACGAGTTCTGCCACCATTGAACAAAAATTAACAGCAATTTACCTGAAAGAACAAAAATAGCTCAAACTATCATCTCCTAAATTTGTGGTTAGAATTTTGAATAGAATTTCCATGCATCTATTTCAACAAAGAAAAATCAGGTAACTGAACTCCGGTATCCAACTTTGAATCGATTGTAATTTTCTGCACAAAATGGCTTACGTTTTACATATAGAATTCCGGATAAAAACTCCATAATCGTCTACGTCAGGTTTTGGCATGCAAACTGAGAACATGGGGTGGAGGGCTTTAGAATATACAGGATGGCTGATGTCACAACGAAAACTATGGTTCAACCAAATTTATTCCGGGATTCCGTTCCGTTAAATGCATGTTTTCTACCCCCACCCTTGAACCTACTTCCAATCCATTGAAAGCTAATCTTCAACTACCTCATTATACCTCAAAATTTAAGAGAACATGCAAATTATCAATTCACCGAGCGTTGGCTTTGAACCTGATACCGGAAGTATACCGGGAAACTTGGGAAACCGGGAAACTTAAAAGTTCATAGGCTAACACACAGATGGCGCTACTAGTATTAAATCCATATGATTTTTAGTTAACCCTAACATTCAAAAGACACGTCTACAAATTTCACAGCTGTCGGACTATTAGTTTGTGGGATAGAACAATTTGAGTGAAGCAACTTTTATTAGCTCGAAAAAAATGGATAAAAAGAAATTTCGTGTGTTAATAAAGCATTGCTTTTTGTCGAAAAAAAAAATGTTGAAGTCAAGAATTGGCTTGATAAATTTAATTCGGACTTACTTCAATACGTGCAAATACCCATCAGTCGGCTGGTAAGGTTATGGTATAACTTTTTTGGGATGCGGATATAAACCAAAGCGTTTACTCGACATCGATTCTATTTATAAATTAAAAGTATGCACTTTTCTACAGTCCGTTATAAAAAATGAAAAATATTCCACTATGAAATTCATAAAACATAGAAATTAACATGATCATCAAACAAGACAGCTTATCAAATCTGCATTTTCCACAAAAACCTATATTTTACATCAGAGGAATAATTGAATACAAATTATCAAATGACGTTAAACAATTTCCCAACACAGAAAAATTGAAAAAAGCTGTGAATAACTATTTGTTTCATTAATTCACAATCATTGTTTGTTTTCTTCTGAATTAATTTAGACCAATTCTGAAATAGCTTCCTTTGAAGTTACATATTTATGTAAGAATATTTCTTGCACAAATAATTTCCTGTATAAACCATTGTAGTTTCTTGAGAATAAATAAATAAATATATTATAAATAATTCAGTTATACACGTGTCGAAATGTGAAAATAACGGTTTAGTTTTGGGAAAAAACTCCAGCAATATTATTTACTACACCAAAGGTTCCGAATAGTGCATCACAAGTTGTGTAATTAAAACTTATATCTCCGTAAGTACAACAAAAAGGTAATTGCTGAAAAGAAAATAACTCCCAATACGAGTAAAAAAAACGCTCTTCAAAGAAGCAGAAAAGATTCAAATCATGGACTGATCAACAAAAAAATAATATCGGCATGTATGGTCAATTGTGCTTTTAAATTAAAATTTCAACAAGTAGGTGAGTCATTTACTTCAAGGTCATTATTCACTACAAAACTGTTTTGAATAAAAACGTCTGTCGTAGCAAACTAAACGAAACATATTCATGACTCTTATAAGAAAGTCCGATAGTCAGATGTTTCAACCGGCATTTCAAAGAAAAAAAGTCATGTTTCAGATTTTTCTCTCTATGAGGTGAAACAATCTTTTTTTTTCGAAAAATTCAAAACATTTACGAGCCAAGAAAAATTCGTTATATATTCACAACGTTTTATAAAAAACTTCATAATTTATTTTTATCATTACTCCTTGTACAGATTTTAGAAATAGCTGGCCTCAAATGAATCGCAAGATATTCGCTGTAGACGTCCAATTATCGTTTTAGAATGGTGGATTATAATCTCTCAAACTTTAAATACTAACCGTCCTAAAAATATCAGGCACGACATTTGTTGCTTATTCAATGTTTACTCGTGTATTTTTCATGGAAGAGGGCAAAGCGAAACATAATGGATGTGTTTAATATATACCGAGAAATCAATGTATTTATAGATATGTGGGATATTATTGAATCTTCACATAGTAAGTAATTGAAAAAGTAATAAACAGTTGGAAGTCTGTTTTAACCCGAGGTTCTTGTCATGTGCATGTTCGATTCATTATGCAGGACGAGTACCAGTTAAGTAAGTATATGGTATTAAGTACCTGCGCACTTGATTAAAATACTGCCAAATTAAAACCTTGGCACATATATGTATGAAAATATTGATAATAATGATGACTAACGAAATGCAAATTATTGCCCTAACTTATATTTTTTGCTAGTTTTACAGTGCTGTAAGATTCCACGTTTTCTGCCCCATGCAAATGGGGGATCATTTACTTGACCTTCAAGATTATTCAATGCAATAATAAACACGTATTTGTGTAATACGTTATCTTTATATTTCTACATATGACGGAAATAATAACAGGGGCAGCAAATACCCCGAATACATCAAAAATAAGTGTCTCCTCATTATTGACACATCGTATAAGATGAGTTCTTACAAATTTTACTGTTATCAAGTTTCTTATGTAAAATACTACTCCAAGATATTTCGAATATGTGAACCTCAAAATTATGCTTATAAGTACTTAACAGTATACCTATTGGGATAAAAGTTTTTTTATTTCACCCCTTTTCTGAGTCTAGCTTTCTCTCTCTCAAATCTTACATCAATTAATATTACCGGAGTTTTTTCCAACACCAAATCGTTATTTTTACACCTCGACACGTGTTTAGATCACCAAGTGATCATCTTCAAGAGGAAGATAAAACTGTTTTATCTTCCTCCAAGATCTCTTGAAGATGATCACCAAGTGATCATCTTCAAGAGGAAGATAAAACAGTTTTATCTTCCTCTTGAAGATGATCACTTGGTGATCGAAACACGTGTCGAGGTGTAAAAATAACGATTTGGTATTGGGAAAAAACTCCGGTAATATTCATGTTTTCATAGTCAAAATTCCATTTTCCGATTCGTTACGCTACTAATTGAATCAATTTATAATACTAACAGAATAGGCGGATGTCACTTGCGCAAAACAAAGACAAAATGACGAACGAAAGGGAAAAACGTTTACGATTCGTTTATAAGGATAGCGTTCGTATTTAGTCATATGATTTACCATAAAAGTTCGCCAAGGTTGTAACGAATATAGCAATAATGAAATGTTTATGTTAAAACCCGCGTATTGTTTATTATAAACAAAATGTTTGAAAATGAGTTTATACTACGCCGACTTAGGAATAACGAGAATCTCATTCAGTTTATGTGACATTTTTATGAGTTCTGTTAATTGGATGGAAAATTGAAGCACATATACGTCGTTTGAATGTTTCATATCCGGTAAATTGTTGCAATAATAAATTCATTAATTCTAGTGGTCCACAATATCTATTGCTATACTTGATATTGCTCGTCAAAGGATGGTTCATTAACGACACCCAAGATCATTCTTTTGAAAAACAAATAACATGACACAACTTAGAAATGGATGATAATGGAAAAAACCTGTTAAGTCCTACCTGTTGGTTGAGTCAGCAGTTATTGAGACCTCGTCCTCTCAGTCAACACCCACAGCATTGATGATGTCTGCGGCAGTAGCAGACAAAACTTTCGGTACTTCAGTTTCCATTCTACCACGGCCAATATATATTCCAATAAATGAAGCACTAGACCAGATAACCCTGAACGAGAGCTACTGCTTGAAAAATACATATTTCAGGTTCAACATAATTTATAGACAAATAAAAGGTGTTGCAATGGGTTCCGCTTTATCACCTATCATCTCCAACTTATTCATGGTCTATTCAGAAACCAAGGCCGTGATGAAAATTATGGCTGAGATATGTCGACGACATTTTTCTCACTTAGCTTAAAGGAACTTGTCCGTTTCGTGGCATACCGGAACTCAGTCCACGATAAAATCCAGTTTACCACAAAAAAAAACAACGAACTGTCGTTTATTGGTGTACTAGTTAGAGGAATTCAGCAAAGGGTCTACTGAAAACCAACTGATACAAGCGGTAACCAAGACCATTATATCCAGATCTGGACGTCTAACAGACGAGAACACGGAGGATCAAGAAAAGGAAGATAAACAAAATAATCTTCAGTAGAATGGATATGAAAACCATAGAATTCACAAAGCAACACACCGAAGAAAGAAGAAAAACAAGAAAGAATGAAACATAATAAAATGGAAAGAATTCTGAAACGAACAATATCAGAAAACATCAGAGATTCATTGAAAGACCCAAAAGACAAAGTAAACCTAGAAAAGAGTCTGCATAGGGAAGTATTTCGACCAAAGAAATAGACGAATATCAGTGGATCAAAGAAGCACAATCTTCCATTTCACAACAAACTCAGCCTTATACAAACACCACTTTGATACATGTCATAACATTGAATTCAGAAGCTGCTAACGGATCCCAGTATCCAGCACCAGAAAACCAGAATGATGAGAGATGCAATAGAAATTGAGAAGATCGGCAATCTAAACAAAAAAAGATGACGAACAATACCTCTCAGGTGCTTGGAAAACCATCTTATCGAAAATCAGGACCAGTGCTTCATCAACCCAAACATACCGCGCAGAAAAATAATCAATGTACTCCACCAATCAACCATTACGTTTCCCACCAACCAATCGTGACTTTCTACGCCATAAGTACACCCTACAGTTACCATGCGGATCGCATGAATAAGGCAAGTGTGATTTTACCGAAACGTTGTTATGGTGCCAAAGACGAACGGATGTATAGTGTGGGCCAAATTGGACAAGTTCGTAAATAAACGCCTGTTTTCAAACTTGATAGATGAAAACTGATGACTGAGAGACAAACCGCATATCAATATCAATCATCGTTTTTGAGTCACAGCATATTTTTCGAAAATGTGTATTTTCGTTGGAGTCGTAAACTCGACATCCATCTCCTCTGAAGACTCGCTCCAGAATTAAATTTACAGGAAGGTCAGTTGGAGTCGTAAATTCGACAATCATTTCCTCAGTAGACTCGCTCCTGGATCAAATTCACAGGAAGGTCAGTTGGAGTCGTGAACTCGACATCCATCTCCTCTGTAGACTCGCTCCTCAACTAGATTCACAGAGAGGTTCGTTGGAGTCGTGAACTCGACATCCATCTCCTCTGTAGACTCGCTCCTGAACTAAATTCACAGGAAGGTCCGTTGGAGTCGTAAAGTCGACGTCCATCTCCTCTGGAGACTCGCTCCTGAACTAAATTTACAGGGAGGTCAGTTGGAGTCGTGAACTAGACATCCATCTCCTCTGTAGACTCGCTCCTGGATTAAATTTTACAGGAAGATCAGTTGGAGTCGTAAACTCGACATCCATCTAATCTGTACACTCGCTTCTGATCTAAGTTTACAGGGAGGTCAGTTGGAGTCGTAAGCTCGACATCCATCTCTTGTACAGACTCAGCATCAGAAAGAATTTTTATGTTTACTCTGTCCATAAAGGTTCCACGAGTAGCTAGGGAAAGAAGGTCAATCACGGCAGAGCCCCGCATTACCGTGACAAGGCGATGCTACGACGAGAGGGCGCCGGGTATCTCGAAGGTTCCGTAGAGACAGCTGATAGGCTCAGTGTCATTCATCCTCTCGGCACGCATACACACACCTGTTTCCACGTATCCAGCGGGGATACGTGGAAACAGACATCCGATGGCCGGTTTGCTCAATTCCCACATCCCAAGCCAATGTACTCGCCGAAAACAGCATGTACAGTGGTTCAGGCAGTGAAAGATGAACAAGGACAGCCAACACCAATTGATGGTGGTCAATTTGCAAAGAAAATTATATGAATCAGATAGGGATAAGGAGTTGGAAGAAATGTTCCTTCCAGGAGCTGTTGAAAATAATTATTTTTGGAATTATAATCCTAAAACGTCAACGCGAAGAACTAACGTTAGGAAGATTTTGAAAAACACAAATTCGAGCCATACAAGACCAGAAGAGTTTAACAAAACTCCGAAAGGAGATTTTGAACGCCGCATGACCAATGGTGCCTGGAGAGTTGTAATCAAGTGCGTATTTTTTCATTGAACTGTATTTGGACAAACAAAGCTTACCTTTGTGAGTAGTGCCCTGCATTTTCAACCGCTACAACTCTTATACTTGAGCACAACAAAATTTTCATTCTATTGTGGGGCAGACAAGTCAAGGAAAATTTCAGCTTAGTGTGTTGGCGGGTGTTTTCAGGGGTAGAATTATAGATCTACTCATTTATTTATAGTGGCACTCTCATATCTCAGATGTATTTAGAAATTTGATGACAAAACATTGAACCCCTTGTTGCTGAATTGCCACTAATGTTGCTCAGAAAAATATATTTTCAAAAACACGGGGTTTCGCCTCACGACAGTGCAATTGTTACCAATTTTTTGGCTGCAAATTTTGGTAATAATTGGATACCCAACCAAGGACCCAACCGTTGGCCGGCCAGGTCACCAGACCTAACGCCTAAGAATTTTACCTCTGAAGAAGGTAATATAATCTCATTTTAGAATTTCCGACCAACTTTAGATACGAATTGGAAGCGGCAGTGATGCAAAGTTTTGCTTTTCCCACTCTAATCAATTCGGCAAAAAACATTCAGAAAAAGTGTCGCCTGTATGTAGGAGAGCACCTCTGAAAAAATATATGTCTTCGTTTGTTCTCTGTCATTATTAAATAGTATACATTGTTATCAGTTTTTTTGATATTATGCGTTTTAATCACTGCTGTGAAAAGCTTCCCAAAGAATTGATAGCTCCTACCGAACAATTTCTTCCTGTTTTATCGTCGCGTCTTCCAAAGCCTACTTGTCAAAGTGTGCGTTTCAACGTCTACGTGAAAAAACCTGAAAACTCTGTATATCAAAGATGACTCTAGCAAAAAATCAAATGTACTACATTTTTGAAAAGGTGATTTCATGGTTTATTGAAATTTTCAGGAATATACAGGGTGTCTCATTGAAAAAATAGTTTTCGATTAATAACTATTGATATCTCATTTGGAAAAATAAGTTTTTAACACCATCGAATTCTACCTAAAAAATTGCTCTGGAAATGGTTCAATTACAATAATGAGCCGTGTTTCAATCCGAAAATGCGATAAAGAATAAACTCTAGTACAAATATATTTTCTGGAAATGAACAAAATTTTGATCCATATTCCATTATTATGTTTCTAATAACCAAAACCAAAGAAAAAAAAAATAAGATTTCAAGAATTATTATATACATATTGTGTAACGTTTATGAAAACCTACTGTAATTTTCATGAAATTGCCAACGGTAATGCTAAATGATTTTTGAATGTTTCCTGAGAAGTGGGCAACCCAGTTTATTGTTAATATTGAAGTGATACGAATCCTCATTTATACCCTCAAGTTCATACCCAACGACCTCAAAAACTGAATGTTTGGGCAGGAATTTTAGGAGACCACATCATTAGACCCTTTTTATCGGTGATAATTCGACCAATGATAAATATTTAGATATGTTGTAGAATCGAATAATACCGTGCATCAATAGGGCAATTGAGAAGGATATAAATTTATTCGAAAACTAAGTTTTTCAGAAGGATGATGCACCTCCTCATTATGCAGCTCCAGTGCGACCATTTCTGAATGATAATTTTCCGGGTCGCTGGATTGGCAGAAGAGGACTCACAGCATGGCCACCAAGGCCATCTCCTGTAGATTTCTTTCTATGGGGTCATTGGAAGTCCAAAGTTTATGAGATAGAATCAACAACATTAGAAGATTTGAGAGAGAGTATCATGAGACATTGCAGAGAAATAACTTTCTGAGGGCGGCAATGGAAGCTCGTTTGTACCATGGTATGGAAGTTGGTGGAACAGTTTTTGAATATTTACTATAGAAAATTTTTTCTTCTCATTGACAAGTCATCAGATTTTGATTCAAGAATTAATAAAAAGTCTCTCTTTCTGATTTATTACTTCCATATTTGTCGAACGAACGAATATTCCAGAATGTGGCCTCCTGTATAATTGATGAGCTGTTTTTTTATTTTTTCTGAAAAATCATTGTAGCAAAAGTTATTCAGGGGGGGGGCTCGTTTTCAACTCAAATAATTTGTAGCTCCCAAACCATATAAGCTTCAGAACACATGTTTTTACGCTGTTGAAATCTGCTCATCATGGAGCATCTGATTATGCGAAACAATATAAGGTGATGCATTAAAAAAATTGGTAACATGCTCTGGGGGTGCGATAGAGGAAGTAACATTAAATGTGAATATGTCAAAATGTGTCCCCCTGTATACTATTGTTGACGTGTTTTTTTTTATTTCTCCTGAAAATCATTGTACCAAAAGTTATTCAGGGTGGCTCGTTTTGAATGGAATGCACTGTATATATTGAAAGAAATTAGTAGTGAGCAAAAGATTTTTCAAAAATGACCAAGTTGGTAATATTTATTGACAAACTGGGTGTTTGGCAACATTGCCTGAAATGAATTCTAATCTGGATAAGCAATGATAACGTCCAAAATGTGGTATTCAAATTCCAAATAGTTCTTGGGTATTGCTAGTTCTCAGTCACATAACGCATATATAGTGCAATATGTCCGTTAGTAGATTATGGTTTGCTACCAAAATTATTTCTCGTGAAAAAGCCTGATCCTAGTACCACCTCATAACATCTCTCAAATTCAACACGTTAGTTATTACATCCTGGTACCGTGTGCAAATTCCGCACGGTACTACTTTATTGTGTATCGATAGCAGCAATTTACACACGAACCTCAACTGTGGTACTACCAATAGTTGAACTAGTCACCACACTTCGAAATGAATCGGTAATTACATAATTCAGAGGCGTGGCTTGAATTAGGACTTTGGAGACTGACAGAAATTTAATGTTATTTGTTATAATGCAAGTTCTCACGACTGAATCAGCACGAAACTTTTCAGAGTTGTTTATCAAGTACTTGAAATATTTGGGCTTTTTCGCCAATGCGCAAGTATCGAAAGAGTAATGATATAAATAGGATTCTGCGTTTCACAAGTACTAATATGCATTAGGTTGTTTCAAAAGTTTTTTCCTTCCACTCCAAACTGTAATATCTGAGTGAATATTTATTGATTTTATCGAAATAAGCGTCATTTGAATCAGTGCACTTTTGTCAACGTAACACAAGTCGATTAATTTCGTCAGCATAATTGTATGCTCGGGATTCGATGGTTTTTCCCAATTTCATAAAGTTACCGTAAATCACACCAGTCACTGACCATGGTTTTTTGTGGGTTTTCGCCTTTGGAAAGTGTCTGGGTGGCTCATCGGTGTCCAACCATTCATTCACGCGACGATCCGATTCAGAAAAGGACCTTTTCTGGTTGCGCAAGTAAGGCAAAGAAAAATAGACTGAGAAACGAAATAATTTTTGTCGATCGTTCAAATCGTGGGGTACTTACTTTTCCAGATTTTTTATTTTTCCAATATAATTTAAACCATCAAAAATCACTTGGGAGCTAACGCACAGTTCTTTTGCCATCCCACGCACAATTTGTGATAGGTTAGTCTCCACCAGGGACCTCAAATTCTCGTCTTGCATTACTGTCGATCTACCACTTCAGGGCTCATCACCAAGTGATCATCTTCAAAAGGAAGATTTTCTTCTTGAAGATGATCACTTGGTGATCATAAAATAACGGTTTGGTGTTGGGAAAAAACTCCAATAATATTCATTGAGTGTTTTGAAATTCATGAAATTCCGATTAGTTTCTGAGATATTTGTAAGGAACCCAAATTCGCCAATTTGAAAGATATCATAATCAGAATGCAACGAGCAAACTTTTTGGTAATTGTGGTTAGTTATAATTTCATTCTATAAAAAGTAATTATTGGACTAATAAATGCCGATAGATATGTGTGAAAGATGCGATACATAAAATTTCAAAAATCCTCTTGATCTGAGGAGTGTGAATTTTCTAATCATTGACTGTGAGCGAATATCATTAATTTAGGAAATATCATTTGGTATATCAACGTTGGTAAACAATGACTCAATGAATTACGGAATAGGCCTGTTAGTCTATATAGGCAGTGTCAGTTCGCGTTCATCGAAAAGAATGATTGAGGTGTAATTTGCCATCTGAGCCAAGTTGCGCTAAAAATAGATTGAAAGTTATAAATTATGCGTCAACTTATTATTACTCATTTGAGTGAACATAAACAAAACTGTAAATGTATAGTTACAAGTTACGAGGTGGAGGGAGGAATATGTTTTGTCATACAACCAATTTCTGCCCAAATCTTGAAAAATTTACAAAATCGCAGTGAAGTTTCCTTGGAATGGTTGATAATCATTCCGATCGTTGTAAAACGATTCCATTTCCTCTTAACATTTTGTTAAGCATAACAGCACAATGAGAAGTACTGAAGAAAACATCATTCATTCTGAATCCAACATAATAGATATATTCCTTGTTAACTAGAAAGAGGAAGGTTGTCAATTCCGAATCGAATGAATATTCATTACTTTCGAGGAAACTGAATCAATCAAAAAACTCACAGTTTGACATGTGGAGATGCTCTAGATATGGTGGTAGAAGGGAATTTCTGTCAATCGTTTGACATGTGGAGATGCTCTTGAGTTGGCGGTAGAAAAGACGTATATTACTATCATCATATCAATTATTTTCCAGATGGACCAAAAATTTCAAAAACACTGTATTCACTACAGAAATAGCTCTTAGACCTGAGGTAACAATATCCATAATAGGAGTTAGTATCAGCTGTGCTCTCTCACGGAATACTATAATATATTATACAAAAATCAGCACTCAACCAAACTCTGAAAGTTTGGCTCCTTATAAATATGGACCATTTGTTTCATTGATGCTACCCTATTGCCTCAAACTCCTACTTCATAGTAAATTCGCAGGTATTTTTCGAATATTTTCCCTACTCTCCCCTATTTTTCAGTTCATCCACCCTTATTCCGATTCCTTCTTCTTCAATTATCTGAGTGGTAATGTTGACGAATCTGTCGTTAATTAATGATAACATGAAAATTTCCGTCTGACTTGTCCACTTCCTTAAAATCTCTAGAAAGCATTGCAACCTCAAGGGACTATTGCGATACGAATGAGATAAAATAAAAGATAAAATTGGAACCTCTGGCGTCTAATAAATCCAGAATGAGCACTTTTTCAAATCACGAGAAATATGATACTTATTCTCGGGAGATGAAGAAAACTTCATTTCCAGAAACCCGCGTCGATTGGGAAAAGTGCTTATTTATCCACTACGATTCTAAATAATATTGTTTGTATCACGTCAACAAGTAAATCTGCCCAAGTACTTAGTAATAGAAAACCATGTTGGAACATTATAATTATCAACAAAGTATTTCTTTAACGCTCGAAATTGAAGTTCGGTGAGGATGTTCCTGTATCACGCAAAAATGTGTTGTAGGCTCTCACTCATGGTTTGCAACTGCAACTGAGAACAAATTCTGTGAATCCCTTCTTCGGAAGCTTTCCAAATTTTCATCCAATAATCAAGTAGTGAGCTGGAAAGCTTTTTCCACAAAAAAAAACAATTCACTCCTGGGTATATTCTCCCTCAGTTCAAAAGATATTGATGTTTGAAACTGAACAGCATTCAACATTTTCATTTTTTTCGAAAAAACGCAAGATCCAAAATTCACTCATCCATCTTCAACACTATTTATTCATATACAATTATCACAATGTAATGCTATGTGAAATGAAATTGAGAGAATAATATTTATGTCTCAACTTCTAATAACAAAAACTATTCTCATGTTACGAACATCAAATTGACGGTACTAATAACAATTATAATTTACTATTCCATCCTCTTCGACAAATGAACTGGCAATTTTCACAAACGCAGCAACATTTCGGTTGATTTCTTTTACAGCATTTGCAGATACATCGGCATATCACCAAGCGATTTTCAAAATTGTATTCACAACAGCAGCAGCATCTGCAGATTTCTCTTCTGGAAGTTTGTATGCAGTTACATTTACGACTGCATATACCACGTCTACATATACAATCACATATACGGTTACATATGTAATTTTCTGTTTTATCACTGATTTCAGATTGGCAAGCACATTCACTTCGTTGTATTTCATTGAGGCAAATTTTTATTTCGCTGCAACAGCAAATATTTTCTCGTTTACATAAGCATCTACAGCTTCCTTCACTCTCATTGTCTACATATTTATATTTGCAACATTCATTATTATTCTTTTCGAAAAGGCCAGGGCCAGTTTCATGTTTCCCTGTAAGAAGTTTACATATATTACAGTCCAGTAGTTTTCTAAAAATAGTTATAAAAATCTATCATTCACCATACATCAACAAAATTAGTCAAAAAAGAATATATCTCGTTGAAATATTCAAAAGTGAGACTGATATTATTGTCAATATTTAAAAAAAATCGACTTTCTTCAAACGACATTGAGTCTTGTAATCATGATGACAAACACACTGTGAGGCTAGAATATTTATAAAAAAAAATCTGTTTTAAAATCTGTTTTTCCGTTAATCAGCTGTCGACCCCATACGAACGACAACTCTCAGAAGTTGAGATACTTGTGCCAGGTAAGGACTAACGAGGTCTTACCTTTTAACGTGTAATTCGTAACACGGTTGCAGAATCATTCCCGCTTCAACCAGATAAATTCTCTCGAGAAAAATAACTGGTCGAGGCGGGAATGAAACCCACGATCTTCCGATCGTGAGTCGGGCGCACTACCACCGCGGCCAATTCCACAATAAGAATGACTTGTATTCATATTGTAGTATCAACACGCCTGATGAAGCAATTGTATAGTGAAACACGTGTTGTTATGCTGTGGTAAACTATTCATTGAATATCTCACGATGAAATGTTACTTGAGTAAGTAGTTTTACGATTATGAAAAACAGAACAGGAGCATCTATCAGTTAACTTGATTTTTTCAAAAGGAAAGGGGGTGGCTCGTCGGCTTTATGTGAAAGATCATTTTCTTCTGAATGATTTGATGCCACACTCTTTCACTTTATTTTCTCTATTTTTCTGAATAATTGCAAGTAACGATCATACCTAATTACAAATAATACGTATTCGGTATATTTATGCACTAAGTCCTGTTATTCTAGTTATCTGTGACAAACAGTCGATGCAGTTGCTAGGACTACCTAGACAAATAGGCTAATGAATATACTGTCACTTTTGAGCATTCATTTGTTGTGTAGTTCATAATTAGATATGGCAAATAATACTAGAAATGAGAAAATTGACATAATGCTGATTTACGGAGAAACAAAAAGGAATGCAACTGATGCAGCTTGAATGTATGCTTAAAGGTTCCCTAATCGTCGCCATCCCACTCGCCATTATTTTCCGTGTTGGCCTTTGTTGAAGTGAATTGTACGGTGTCAATTCGACAAATTGATTCTGAGTGTGATATAAGTTATTCGTCCGTTTGGAGAATTATTCAGAAATATAATTATCGATCATAATATTCGATCATTTTCAAAATTGTTTGAAATGGCGATGTGCGACTGATTGATGAACTTCCTAAATAAGTGTAAAATAATGGATACATCAAGGGAAAATCAGTAGAGACAGCCATTATGCAATTTACGGAAAAAATAGTAAAGTCATTTGAAAATAACCATTCATTGTTAGGCATTTTCTTGGATTTATCTAAAGCCTATGATCGTCTCAATCATAAATATCTAGTTGAAAAACTCGAATGGTATGGAATTCGTGGAACTGCATCAGATTGATTCACATCATACCTAACAAATAGGCAACAAATAGTGAAAATATCAATTGATGGAAAGATAGTTAAATCTAACGTAAAAACAAATAACACTGGGGTTTCTCAAGGCAGTATAACAGGTCCAATTTTATTTGTACTCTTTATGAATGACATCTCGAAAATATTGCAGTATCCTGTTAATATGTCTTGCAGCATTACTAAATATGCGGATGACACAAACTTATTAGTTACCTACTAGTTCTAACTTATTTGATTTAACTCAACAGGCAAATTATTTCTTAAATGAAGTAAGTAATTGGTTCGCAAAAAATAAACTTATATTGAATGTCCAGAAAACTAACTTATTTTGTTTTGAACTCAACAACAAAAAATAGATACACCAAGTAGTGTAAAATTGTCTGGTAGCGAAATGAAATTAGAAAAGAATTTAAAATTTTTTGGAGTATTTTTAGATGAGCATTTGCAGTGGAATATCCACATGGAAAAAATTAAATAACTTATCTTACAGTTCAAGAGTAGTAAGTTAATATCTAAATGATTACTCAATTTTACTAACGTTACTGCAGTTTTGTCCTATACGGGCATTTTCAAACTTATACAAGTTTATTGTACAATATACAATAAACTTGTATAAGTTTGAAAATTTCCGTATAGGACGAAACTGCAGTAACTTCAGTTATAAATAAAAGTGAAAGAAATTTTCATTTCTCTTTTCATTTAGTGTTTTAGTTTATTGGACAAAACTGAAAGATATTGAAGATATTCTGATGTATGGTCTACAAAATTTTTATAATCATATGAAGATTCCAGTATAATGTTGATCAACGATAGAAAATGTGGATATCATTGAAAATTTTGGAATTTCAGTATATTTATTCGAAAATATTCTTGGATCATTTTGAATCAATTGACATTTTCTGTTACCGTTACAGTCAAATAAGTGATAAATTCTCAAAGTATTTCCCCTTATTGAATTTGCTGATTTATGTCAAATTCTATGAGTTGAGTATTATTAAAACGAGAAGTTTTAACTTTATATTTGTATATTCAATAATTCCAAAAACATCTGACTCGGGTACTTACTTGGAACAGAGAGAGACATTTTTCTTCAATATTGCTTTCGCCAAAAATGCCTCTATACCAATGAATGAGGAGAACTATACGAATGATTATAAACTAAAAGCAGTAGCTTTAAATACCGAATATTCACCAGTGAGTTATTCGTGTGCAAATTATTATTACTACTCTTATTGTATTATTCGTGTGCACATTCTGTTTGCAACGTAATTGAAAAAACATATAAGGAAAATTGATAACAATTGCATCTGAACTGCAATCTAGATAATCAGGTGCGCATTGGTAGGTGATTTGTGAAATGAAAATATAAATGTTCTAGGATTTTAAAATATCTCTTCTGTGCAGTATGACAAAAACCTTTTGTGGAAAAAATCTATTGTAACGAAGGTTGAAGAATGTTATTCTATTCCAAAACAAGTACTCTTTACATACGATATAACTACAATACTCTGCTGTACTCGCCATCAAGTTGGCGTTTTCAGGAAACGAAGAAGTATTTAGTTTTGAATTCATTCCACACTGGAGGTTCGAGTTTCCTTTCTCATTTATGATTTTTCATTATCAAAAAATTAGCACACTTGGAGTAATGAAAATTTACGAAGTTGAAATAAATTAGTTTTAATATAAAACACCTAAATAACAAACTGAAGTCTTTGGCTGAGTGATAAGCGCAAATCCATGTCATGGTTCTAACACTATTTTCCGGTAACAACCAGCAGGTAGGGCCTCAATAATTTCCTCTATATTTTCTACCTCTTCCTGCAACATGGCTATTTGGCTTTTATATTGACCAATGAGATCAGTTTGAAATTTGTGTTCATTCTGTAGAGTTTGAAGTTTCTCTTCTAGTTTGGCTTCTTTAAGTTTCTCTTCGGCCATCATAATTTCTTCTTCCAAGCGATCCACGTGACTTTCTTCTATAGTTGGCGAGTTTTCCAGTTCAGTCATGATTTCTTCGATATCAAAGAGCAATGCTGATACTTTTTTTGAGACGTCGTCGGTATCCTTTCCAGCTCGGCCTACCTGAAAGATTTCGAAATAGTGTTGTATAGTGCTTCTTCTAGAAAAAAATCTTCTTTCAAAGATTTATGGGCATTATACATGGATCCGATAAACATAAATATAAATAAATCTGATGAATGGTTATATGTTACTTTGTTTTATGTCAACAATCATATCTATTCAATAATAACAAAAAATCATACATTCCTTTGAAATTATTTCGAGAGACATTTCTTCAATATCATTATGAGAGATAGTAATGAGGCTGTCAACAGTTAAAGAGTGCATTCAGATTCTGTTGTAATGACCGTAGTATTAGTTTCAACATTGCTCTTGATAAAATTTTGTATAACTTGTACTGTATAAAAAAAAACTTCAATGTGAGATTTCCACAGGTGAGTATGTTTTGAATAAAATCATATTTGCGATAAGAAACGACTACAGAAAGGAAAACTATTATACAGAGTTTTATTAGTGACACATTATTTAGAATTTTCAATGGTAGGAGTTATATTCGTAAATTTCCTGAAAAAATAGCGACATAAACGATACATGGTGAATTTCTGTTAGGTAGGTCCCACAACTTGATAATAACTATGATGTTTATTGATCTTAAGAAACAGGAATGTTTAGAACAGAATAAATAATTTGAATGCTATTTTTAGATGTACTTACAATTTTTTTAGATTATTATATATCTTAACGCCTAAATCAAATATCACTTTCGAGCGATACGATTTGACTAGTAGTTCTTATGTTTGTCTTGTATTATAATCATCGATGGTACTCATTTCACTGCAATTCACAGTAGGATGTTTGCCATTTTTTCAAACAGAATCAATGAAATAATAGATTTTCAATTGAGAAATGGATTGAATATCTTAAAGATACACTGCATTCCATATAAAACGAGCCAACCTGAATAACTTCTGGTACAATGATATTCAGGAAAAACAAAAAAACACGTCAACCATATATCAACCATAGTATAAAGGGGGACACATTTTGACATATTCACATTTGATATTACTTCCCCTATAGAACCCCTTGAGCATGTCATAATTTTTTTAAATGGATCACTCTATATTATTTTGCATTATGAGATGCAACATGATGAGTAGATTTCAACAAAGGAAAAAACATATAGTCTGAAGCTCATGGTTTGGGAGCTACAAATCATTTGATTTGAAAACGATCCACCCTGAATAACTTTTGAAACAATGATTTGCAGGAAAAATGAAAAACAGGTAAACAATTATACAGGAGGCCACATTTTGAAATATTCGTTCTAGAGACAAATATGGAAGCAATAAATCAGAAAAAGATTTTTTTATTTTTGAATCAAAAGCTGAACAATGAGAAGGAAAAAAATTTCTATAGTAAATGTTCAAAAACGTTTCCATCAACTTCCATACAATGGTACAAACGAGCTTCCATTGCCACAGAGAATCTTGCGAGTAATTTCTTTGCAATGCCTCATGATATTCCCTCTCAAATCTTCTAATGTTGTTGATTCTATGTCATTCACTTTAGACTCCAAATGACCCCATAGAAATAAATGTACAGAAGTGAGATCCAGAGACCTTGGTGGCCATTCTGTAGGATCTCTTCTGCCAATCCAGCGACCAGAAAAATGATTATCAAAAAATTGTAGCACTGGAGCTGCATAATGACGATGTGCCCTATTGATGCACGGTATTATTCGATTTTCCAACATATCCAGATATTTATCACCATTCGAATTATCATCGATAAAAAAAGTTTCTATGATGTGGTCACCTAAAATTCCTGCCCAAACATACAGTTTTTGAGGTCGTTGGGTATGAACTTATATGAGGATTCGTATCACTCTAATATCGACATTTTGCCAATTCACCTCTTTATTCAAATTAAACGTACATTCATCTAAAAAACAAATTTTATACAAGAAATTCTGATACAAGTTGATCCGTTCATTAAAACTTTCACAAAACTCGATACGTCTATCGAAATCATGTTCGCTCAATTCATGAACTAGTCTAATCTTATATGGATGAAATTTGTACTTATGAAGGATCCTGAAAACATTTGTACGACTTGAGATAAA
>WOGO01000864.1:0-20456 GCA_015342085.1 Leptinotarsa defecta | reverse complement strand
TTGCATAAATGCTCGTTGAATGAATTTTATACAACGTGTGATTATTTCAGATTGAGAATATTACTGAGATGTATCTATGTCTATGTCTATGTTAATAAAGCCCATTTCGTGAAAAGTATTTTGGACATATTTTTTTCTGAATATAAAACTTTTTTGTCCTGTTGAAACAGGACACAAAATCAAATTTGATCAAGCACTAATATACCGTACTTGTGATATACTGTTTGGAACCTTTGGTGTAGTAATGAATATTTCCGGAGTTTTTCCCAACACCAAATCGTTATTTTTACACCTCGACACGTGTTTCGATCAAGTGATCATCTTCAAGAGGAAGATAAAACATCTTCCTCCCCATGTCAAGAAGTTAATACTTGTTCAAAAAGTATCTGAAATATCTATTGATTTAAAATTGTGTTTATTCTACTGACGAGTATATAGTTGTCTTATTTAAAGAAACACAAATAAACGGCGAAACGGTATAATATTCATTCTTGGGTAATAATGTATGTGTGTATATGTGATTTATCTTATTTGTATATATCTAAAAGTTCAATATATTATCTTATCTTATCTTATCTTACAACAAGCATACAAAAAGAAAAGAGACGACATTTTAGCAGCCATCGAAACCAAACGAGCGCAGCTTCGCTCGTCCGGTAACTCAGCCCCCGGACTAAAGATAGATAACATTTCCAACCAGCTGTTTATCAACGAGCATTTAACAAGCCATACCAAAACACTTGAAGGAATGCAAAGATGCGTCTTTCCATTAATCAAATATTTACTATTTACTTTTCTTCTCTCGACGGAATTATCCGTTTTCTACCAGAACGTACGTGGCTGGCAAAGTTGGAGGAAGATCCACATTTTTATCAAAAAATTGTGTTCAGCGATGAGGCTCATTTCTGGTTGAATGTATACGTTGACAAGCAAAATGGCCGGATCTGGAGTGAAGACCAGCCACAAACATTGCAAGAGCTACCGATGCATCCCGAAAAAGTCACTGTTTGGTGTGGATTATGGGTCGGTGGCAATATCGGGCCGTACTTGGATATGCCTGACATGTGGTTTCAACAAGACGGTGCCACATGCCACGCGCTACGCGAAACAATGGCTCAATTAAGAGCCGCCTTCGGTGAACAGTTCATCTCACGTTTGAAGCCCGTGAATTGGCCGACTAGATCGTGTGTTTTAACGCCTTTGGATTATTTCTTGTGGGGATACAGGGATTAACCAGGATACAGGGATAAACCAGCAACGACTGACGCTCTGGAAGCCAATATTGAAGCATTTATACGTGACATACCGGTAGATATGTTAAAGAGAGTGTGCCAAAATTGGACCTTGCGCATGGGCCATCTAAAGCGGAGCCGCGGACAACATTTGCATGAAATCTTCTTCAAACATTAAATTATATTGATCGTTCTATCGATTCCAATAAAGATTTCATCAATGTTTTCCAATTTTTTTGTGTTGTTTTGAAAATCAAATCCTATACTTCTTAAAAAATTAACCGTTACAATATTGAATAGCAAAAAAAAACTGAAAATATTTAGAATGGTAATGGTAATCCTACTAATCCTAATCCTACTCCAACTAATATTGTCAATGTTATTTTGTTTGTGAGGATTGGTGAATGTAATATATGTATTTACGTTTTTTACATTTTCACACCTGAACAGCTCAACGGATTCCAATGTAAGTTGGTAAACCTAATATTCAAGAATCTGTTGTTGAGAATACAGAATATTTTTATTTTCTTTGACACTGTGGCATGGCCGAATAGAAAAATCTTACTTTCTATAACGCAATATCGATTCCATATTCGGTCATCGGTCATAAAGCAAATGCCCGCAATATTATAGTCGAAATCAAAAAAATTCGTGCGTCCTTCACAAAGAGACCGAAACCGATACTTACACAATAAGAATAAAGGGTCGCTCAAATAGCGTGCCCAGAGAATATTTCTCAAAATGGCCGCCCTATGCCAGCGCAGATTCCCCAGACCGAGTAATTGTATAATTTGAATTTGTTTGAATATATTATTCGCATTTTTAAAAACAAATGACAATGCCACGAAGGAAGTAGTTTGTCTTGTAGCGCCAACTCTTTGGGAAAGTTTCGCAAATGGAAAAATCCGAACAGAGGAATGGTTTTGTTTTCCAGATTCCGATCTAATATCTAATGCGGATCATTTACTTGTCAAGTTTTCCCATCGAGAGAGACGGAAGAATGTTTGCGAAGCGAAATATTTTGTAACGCTAATGCCACAATTACTGGCGGTTTTGTTTTTCCTATCGGTGTACCGAATAATCGGATTTTTCTTTATATTTGCTTCTCCAGCAATAGTTAATATTCGTTAATTGTAGTGAATATTTTTTGAGTGATTCTTTTGAGTTTCTGAATCTTCAACTAGCCAAAAAATTCAAGTTTCAATCAATATATAGTATAAAACAAAGTCGCTTCCCGCTATTTGTCCCTATGTATGCTTAGATCTGTAAAACTATACAACGGATTTTGATGCGGGTTTTTTGAAAGATAAAGTGATTCAAGAGGAAGGTTTATATGTATTTGAAATGCATAATATAGTAGAGAAACAATAAGAGGTATCCAATGTGATGTCGTGAATGAACACATTTTTTGCGTTTACAATGCAAACACTGGCTGAACTCTACGAGGTACATCAAAAAATGTACCACAGTATTGTACACCTTGAATAGGTGTAGAAAAAAGTCCGCTATGATGTATGTCTATCTCTTAGGGATAACCCAAAATAACAATTTTTTATCCTCGAGAAATACTGGCTTATTTATGAAGCGATTATAAGCAATACACCATCAGTCCTTATCCAATTAAATACCTTAAATACACTGTGCATCCCATACAGTATGTAAAAGCCAAATAGAATAAATTCTTTATTTCGGTTACTATATCTACATATTTTTTTAAAAATCCCGAAATAAGTTAAATGTAAATTATAATTTGACATTCTTCAACGTAAAAATGCCACCCCTATCTTCAACCCCTTTCGAATGACAGGCACAACCCCCAGTTTTTCAAATGGAAAGTATAGTTTTGTGATATATCGTTTGAAAGGTCTCTTCATTCTCTATTCAAAAATGTTATTGCTTTCAAGTTTGTTGCAACAATTAAGATAAAATAAATTGAAATCCTGTGCAAAAACTAAAATGTAATGCAAAACGTAATGAAATGTAGAATACGTAAAAGAACTATTAATGTTAACGAAGCAGATGTTCAAAATGTTCACCGCGAACGTCTTGGCAACATCCTAATCTCAAATAACACTGTCTTCTACCATTATTTAACATATCAGCCGTGACCGACCTAATCGCGAGCTTTATTCGCCATTCAAGTTGCCCTCAATGAAATTAGGACCAATGATATGGTTTTCTACAATCCCTGCCCAAACATTAACCTTTTGAGGGCATTGCATGTGTTCTTCTCTCATCCAGTGATGATTTTCCATTGACCAGTAGCGGCAATTTTCCCGGTTATAACCGTTAAAAGACAAAGTACACTAATCAGAAAATATAACGTCTTCTAATTTGATGATATTGTTATCCAACATGTCCTTCATTTCCTCAGAAAAATAAGTTCTTTTATCAAAATCGTCTTCTATGAGCTCTTGAGTAGGCATCATTTTATAGGGATGCATTTTATTTTCTTTTAATATGTTTACTATCGATGTATGGATGTGGATGCCTGTATACTCGATGTATGTGGGTTTTCCTCAAGCTCAAGCATCACATCTAATTTGAGTTCATCACTCATTGCATTGGCTTTTTTTATCTGGCTCACATGACCAAGCTAGCGAAACTGTTTCTCTATTTTGCTTATTGTTTCTTGAGATGTGGGCGGAAAACTAGGAAATTTCTCATGAATTAGGCAAGCTACTTCCTGTTGTGTTTGGGTTTAATCTCAGTAACCAATCATTTGTAAAACTGTTATTTTAAGCATTTCAGTTAATCTAACCATTTGTCAGACTTGAAGTTAACGAACTTCAAATTTGAATTAAAATACTGACAACTAATGTTGTAACATACAAAACAAGTTGACAAGGTGTTTTAAACTAACGTTGCCACGGAAATTATTTACAGTTTTTCATAGGATACTTTTTAAAAAGAGCATTGCTATGGTTTTCGCTTACTTTCTTATTATCAATTCCTCAACATGAAATAAGTTTTGAGCATATTGCAATAAGTTTTGGGAGTATTTTATCGAATTTCGGTAACCACATGATTTTAATTTATTTTATTTTAATTGTTGCAATAAACCTGAAAGCGATACCATTTTTGAATAGAGAATGAAGAGACCTTTCGAACGATATATCACAAGTCTATACTTTCCATTTGAAAAATTGGAGGTTGTACCTCTCATTCGACGGGGGTTGTTGAAACGGGATTTCGTTAAATTATGTACCGTGAACGAAATAATGACATTATTCCATTTGGCTTTTACACACTGTATAAATCAATATGGCCCTTCAAAGCATGTAATTCAAATGAATATTTTCGAAGATATTACAGATTTTTAAATGCAGGGACATAGCGGTTGCGGCGGTACCGGCTGGGGCCAGCGGCGCGTGTCTATAAATAGCGCGTCGAAGGCCACACTTCGGCATAAAGCACTTTATGAATAACAGAGATCGCACGCGTTTATATGTATATTTAGTATCTGCATTGCACCCGTATGCCTGTTTCGTTCCTATACATTCAAATAAAATTGAACTCAAAACAAACTGTTCTGTCTAACTTCAATTTAGTATAATAACAAATAATTGTGAATATTGTTTCTCGAAAATACAGGTAAATTTTTGGGAAAGTACAGCAATTTGAGACCGGAAAATTTCGGATAAGTTGTAAATGATCATCATTTAAATTCATTTTTGATTCTTATGTTTGTCCAGGATATTCTGAGTCTAACGTACGGTTTTTTTGAATTTCTGGTAATGGGATTAATTTTTATGAATACCAAAACTCGGTGGTTGTGAGAAAATTAATGATTTTACAAGTGTTTATCTCTATACAATATTTTGACATCTTCTTTGACAAATTTTACAGAAACTCATTTTATTTAAAATACGTCTTGAAAAAATTCAGAGGTCATTTTTTATATGATTCCTTATACTTATATTTAATCAGGAAATGGGAAAAATTATTCGGAGAAATGGAAATTATGTTGATTTTCACAATTCTGTCATCCAAAACTATGAAAATATGTATACCGGGTGGTGAAAATTCAATTACACAATATTGCTATCTCGGTAATGGTAAAAGATACGATGTTAGTTAAATTAGATAAAACAAGTACTTTTTAGAATACAACTGAATATTGTTGAGGAATCAGACTAGCGTGAACCGTTCTCGAAGTAATCGAAAAAATCGAAAAAATTGATATCGTTATCTATATTATACAAAATATGAAGAAAATGAAGTCTATAATATGCAATCATTTTATTTTTCATTCGACGTTTCGTTTACTTAGGGCGACTTTCATCAATTTTTCTTCAAATACGATATTTTATGTTCCACAGCAAATTCTGATGCATCTTTCAATTTTTGATTCGCAGTTCATATTCTATTTTCTAAAATGTAGTCGTCAGTATTTCTTCAGAAGTTTTCTTAAACATTGCCTGGCAAACATGTTCTTTCATTCCAAATTGGAGAATATTCATAAATGAGAGGAAATGAATAGACTTTCCTCAATAAGTAAAAATGATTCATTGTGCTAGTTTTCGAGAGGTATATTTTTTCTGATCTGTTAATTGAATAACCAGGAAATCTAGGAGTAATATTAGTTACCTACTAAAGTGGATGAAGTTCAGATAATGACAGTAATCCGATACGCTTTACACTTGTCAAGTAAGGTATTCGATATTATAAATCCGTCTTAGGAGGGTAATGCACGCACGCACATTCTCGACAGTGGCGTAGATGTATAATACACAAGATCGACCAAAAATATTTTCCCGCGATATTCACGAAATGTGCATAATTCATTTGATTTGGTCTGAAAATCGAAAATATAATTATTATTAGAATTATTATTTCAATTCAAAATTTAAAAATGACTTTTTTCAACATTACTCATTATATTAAAGAACAAATTTGAAATCAATCGAAAGTATGAAGCCCATGGAGGATGAAAACGTTGAGTTGACAATTTTTTTCTAGCGCAACTATCGGGATGGCAAGTGAAAACAGTTAAGTCTATACTAGTAATTCAAACCCATATGTTTATTAAATGAATTCTATATCAAAATGAGCGTTATTTCTTTGCCAACAGAATAATATAGTCTGCGAAAAATTTGCCCACATGCGCAACATGGCGTAACAATTTGGGCGACTGGGGGAACCAAGATATGTACTCAATAATCAGACAGAATAAAAAAAATGCAGTGGTAGCACTTAGATTAGATTATATTGTCGGGAAGCTGGCCCATGGCCTGATTCACTGCGACCTTTTCAGATCTATTGTGATGCTCCTTGGTTGTTGGAGCTCATTGTCTTGCTTGATCTCTTTGATGAGACTCCATAGCCTTGACACTGACCCCTTCAAATAGCTGACAGCCTCTGGTTTCTCTTCCCCGCATCTTGAGTGTCTCAGCTTTGCTATCGCTTCGCATTCACAGAGCACATACAGTGCGGTTTCTTCCTCTTCTTGACAGAACCTGCATTGAGTTTCTTCTGTCAGACACATGTTGCTCGTATGGTTCCTGAGTCTGCTATGCCCCGTTAGTAGACCCACTACTACTTTTACAACCTTACGGTTGTGGTTTAGGAGGTTTTCCGTGATGGTTTCTTCATTCCTGGGAGCTTATTCCACCAATCTATCGATTCGGCTTGCATCTATGAATTTATGGATGTCTTTATACATGCTTTCGCTACCCCGCAAACATGACGGAATTGGTATTCTTTTGTGTTCTGTAGTTGTGTTCTGTTTGCTTAGTTGCTTTTTATTTATTTTTATGGCCTGTTCCTCTTCGAATAGTTTTTTGTTAAGGATATGATGAATCATATTCGGGTTGAGGTTGTTATTGACTGCAATTTGACAAAATTGTTAAGCCTTTCGAGGCCAAGGATTTCAGTGTCACTATTTTTCGGGTTAGAAGGCCGTCAATTTTTAGAATTTCTTCTGTGGATCATGCTATAGTAAGCTGCTGATTTATGTTAATGAGGATGATTAAAATGCCTGTTAATAGTTGTGTCTGTATAAATTGGTTCCAGGTGAATTGCGAAATAATGTTAGTTGTTAATTTTTCTGATTGAGAGGTCTGAAAAAGTTATCGAATTATAGATTTCTGTAAAGCATGCTGTAACATCGTCAACATATTTATATATACTGTTTGGAAACGGACCATTTTTGGTTATCGAAATTGAAGAAAGATGAGTGTCAATGAATAATCAGATTTTATAAAGATAATAATAAATTTATTGTCCATCAAAATAACAAGATAACAACAAAAAATTTACAAGAGAGAGAAAAATAAAAACACTTTGTATGTGGGCTTTTGGTTCAGATCGCGAATTTGCATTCGCTCTTCCACCAATGCTGAAAATGTATAAAAATAAAATATTCTATTAGGGCTTGAAGAGAAGAAAAGAAGAAGAAAAAAGAATAGAGAAGGTAATACCTACACATAGCTAAAACCTTTTTCAGCATTCTCCGCTGTTAAAACATACTTTAGAAAATAGTTTCTGACATGTTAAAACAACTGTTTCCCCATTTATGAGGATACTTTATTGTGGAGGAAATATTATAGGAAAAAGATCGTTTAAATTTCCTTTTTATGTACAGAAATATTTAATACTGTATTTTTACGCAATTCAGGTTATGGATATCTGTTCTATAAGACAAATGTTCATATAAACATATTCAACCATTTCAAATCTGCTAATTTGTGTGAAGTTCTGGACTTTCTTCTCATACCAAATATTAACCTGATGCAAGAGTTTTGAACTTTTTGTATGAGACACCTGTCGTTCTTGCCTAAACATGAATGATAAACAGCGTCAAAGCAAAAACAATAAACTAAGCAAGAATGAAAAACATACCAATTTCTTCGACTAGCACTCCTGACACTATTTAAAAACCTCTTAACTTAATAGTTTTCTTAATTCACTGTTTATGTTATGCTAGCAAAACTACATATAACTTTACAATTCACTCATCTCGAGTGTACTTTCCCGGAAAACTCCACGTACATAAAATAGCCTCATCCATTTGAAATTGCACCGTAAATCATCAGGATAATGCACTCGATCTAAATAACCCAGAAATAAAGTCCTTTCTTCTGCATTTTCCTCATAAATAATCCTTTTCGAAGTACCAGCTCGATTTTCCTCATTTTATTGTCACATAATATCAGCAATTCTGTTGGCTCTCTTTGATTGGAAACTTTATAGAGGCAAATTACTAACTACATATTTGATGTCGAATACGTGTCTGTTTCGAGAATAATACGATCGGTTTGAAATTTTAATCTTGATTGATCCACTTTTATCTGGATAATGGGCATGTCAGAAGGAAAAAGAGTTGCTATACTGGTGGTTAGTTTGAAATGATAGAAACATGAAAGGACACTGATCAGAGGGTTTTAAAATTATAATTTATTTGATTGCTGCGATCGTGGGGAAAATTTCCTGTGCATATATAATATAAAACCTTGAGTTGAATAAGTTGATGTTTTCAATGTTGATGTTTAAGATAGGATTCATGCAAAAAAGAGATTTGGAAGAAATGGGCAAGTCAGGCAGCTCCTAAGTAGAAAAAGAAAACAGAAGATGTTTCATGAACAATGAGAGATAAAACGTTCTATGTTTTCATGTTTTTACATTGAGATTACCTGTCATGTAGGTCAATTTTTCCATGGTTTTCTAGTAGTGTTCTATAGATTTTCAGTTCAGTAACGTTTTTCTAGATAACATGCTCCTCCGGGCTTTTACCACTGAACAACTGTGCTCTAATATGAGCGTTCCTACCGTTGTTATGATAAAGTATTATCGAACTCATCCTCCAGATGAATAAATCAGTGTGAGCGAAATGATAAATCAAGCAACTGAATCAGTTGGAAATGCAAGTTCTAAATGGTAAACAAGCCCTTAAGTCTTCATAAAAACCGGTCTAATCGAATAATAACGAAAAAAAGACGCCACATTTGTTTTTTGACATATTTTATCAACAAACTTATCGAAGCAGAAAGCGAAATTGTCTGTCATGTCACTATTATATTCGGTTCGGAGACATTTATCTTTCTGGGGAAAACCGATACCTGGATGACTTTCACCCCAATTCGAAATCACTTTTAGGTCCTCATCAAGATATGCAACCTTCTGCTGCTGAAGATGTACCTCCGTAGACGATGTCGTGGAATCCAAATGGAATGACGAGACAAGTGTGCTGTCGTCAGCAAAGCAATATATTGGATTCGTGGTTTCTTCCAATAAGTCGTTGATGTATAATAAAAAGATGATTGGAGACAATATGGACCTCTGAGGAACACCAGCGTTGATAGTAAAAGTACTCGAGAGATATCCATGAACGGCCATGTTATAATCTTTATACTTGATCGTTAAAATGAATATTAGAGAGGTTAATTGACTTTCTTTTCATTATCGACTGTGAAAAGTCAATTTCACTCTTACATCTTCGGTATCGACTCAATGTTCCTTGTACTGTTCTTTTTGGAGGTGAATAAATTACATACCGAAGGCATGAATCTTGAGAACTGATGAAGATCCATCCATTCTTAGACATAAAAATTAAGGATATTCATATAAAAAATATTAGACCAGATATCTTCAGTCTTAGGGGGTGCCACAACTTTTTGAAACCATTCTGAGTGTTTCTAAGCCCAATGAATACTGACCCTAGTGGTGAGCTGAAAATAAAATGTTGCTGAGGTAGTCGACTTGAAACAAACATCTTCTGAAGGAAACTTGTTCTTTTAGATCTGTAGCCTGACCAAATTTCATTGTGGAGAGTGTCAAGTCTTTCAGGAAGGTGTATATAGTCCATCTGTTGATGATCATGTTCAACTTCTGGCGAAGTCTCCATTCCGGTGACCCGCTTTGTGAACATTTCTATTAGTGGGTGAACTGCGGAGTGTATTAGTGTATATTTAAGATACTCGTATCACACCAAATGATGGAACTACCGAAAACTATAACGCATTGTGTAAACAAGTTAAATATCCAAAAGATTAAAGGGTTAGAGCAGTTTGCTTCTTGTCAATGATGTCCTACCTTTTAGTCATGAATCAGTTGAAAACTCTGGATACGTGACAGTAGGTGCTTGATAGTTTTCTACCAAGCTCTACCAGCTCAAGCTTTTCAAGCTTCTTCCGGGGTTTTCAGATTCATTGTACTTAGGCAATTGACATATTCTATACAAAGTTATGAGATATGCATCAACAGCAGCCCAGAATAATTCTACACGATCAGCGATGGAAGAATTATCTACAACACGTGGAGCTCTTGAACTAAACAAGATTTCTGACAGACTTTAACATTTTTGCGATGCTCCTACTTTATTAAATACTATGATTCGTACCACCTTTCCACTTCTACTAGTGTAATGGTTTAGGGTTCGAATAAACACATAATTAACATACGTGTTGGAAATTTACTGCAGAGAAAAGCAATATTAAGGAATAACGATAAAAATACTCCTGAGAATCAATTATAAAAATAACCGAATCATCATTGTCATAGTTTTTGCAAGCTTATATATCTTAAATCAGACATCAAAGCTCTGTTCATATGAATTTCACCGAACGCAAGTGAAATCTTAAATAACTCTTACAAGAAGATTTTTTCAATAAGAAATGCCAGAAATCCAGAAAAATATGAATCTCTCCCATATACATTATCGCTATGCACGAAGGCTGTCCTTAATGTGAAACGCGCGTCGAGAAGATTATTGCAGTTCTGGTGTTTGAGAAAATCACTTGTTTTGAACTTATTCTACTTCAGCTGGAAAATCATCAGTTTTTAACCCACCACATCCGATTCATCTAAAGGTTCGAAGCCTTATAGACCTTCAGTCTTCATTTGGCCATGAAATTGGTCTAATTTTGGATATTAAGGGAAGGTACAATTCCACCAGAGATTTTTACATTTCATCAATTCTCTCTCGTGTCTTTACCGATATGATTTACACTGTGGGAAGTTCCAGTTTCTGATGCAGCAGATGAATATTCAGACAAAACTTGGCATCTCAGAGTCGATTGTATTCCTTTACAGTTTCAAGAATTCATTTCCAACCTGCCCAGCAACCGACTGAAACCGAAAAACAAACCACCCTTCGAAATGGAATGGAACCCCTAATTCTCAACACCGAATCGAACGCCGCAACTGCCGTCAATCATCTTTCAATTCGTCGATAGTCCTCTCGTCACCTAATGAAGATGCGACCCGACTAATGAAGTGTCTAGTCATTCGTTGAAGGCTCTTTTACTCGGCTAATTGCGATATCGATTCCTGATGTCAGCGCTATAACCTGCCACAGACGAGGATATTGGTGAATGTGTGAAACATGAATTATTCAAATGTATGTTCGATTCAGCAGAGTGTAGTTCGAGAAAAAATTGCCCGAATAATCAGTTTATTTTTACTGGCAATTCGTCGAATATGAATCGTTCAAATCGGCTCAGTACGTAGCTACATCTGGGGTACCACATGGTTCTAATCTTGGACCTATTTTATTTTCAATTTTTATTAATGATGTACAATACCCCACGCATAAATTACTAAACAACAATATTGACAGTACGGTTCTTTTACCCGAGATCATTTTTCAGTACCAAGAAGCGAACGTCGACACAATCTGAAATTCGATTGCCAAGCATCACGCACAAATGTTATGCTACGATCACCATTGAATTTTATGTGCAGTAGCTTCAATGAAATCTGTGAACTTTGCGATATTCATTTCGACTCTCTGAACACCTTGGTATTATGTATCCACAATCACTTTTAATGATACTATAAATAACATTTGTGTCAGTACTGCTACATTGCATGATTTGTAACTTTTTGTGTTATATACTCAATTTTTCATTCCTCTATTGAAATTCTACGTATACGTATATTTTATATATACTTTGTTTTAGAATTTATTTTTATACTTTTCTATATTCCATTATTTTTGATATTTATTTCATATATACTCTGTAACTGGGTACTCCTGTTGGAAATAGGAACACGTCAACTGAATCTTCAGACTAATACTCAAATGTCTATCGCATGATTTTGTACCGTATTTCCAACTAGGCTTCCCCGATCTGACTGTTGGTGGTGTTTATATATGGTAAAGGAAGGCTTTAGAAGCCGATAGGGTAGTCTCTGGAAGTTTCTCGAAGCGTCGCGACACCTAGAACGATCGAGAAACGCAAGTTTGGCCAAGTCACAATCGATTGACGACCATCAGTGGCGGTCGGTGTTATTTTTTTCCAGGGGATAATTCACAATAATACTATCAACTATAACTTGTCCCATCAAGTTCTGGGTTTTGAACCGACCCAGACGTCTCCGTCTCCTTAAGACAGTCAACTTGGTTGGTGAAACGCGAGTCAAGAAGAGTGTTGCCGTTCTAGTGTTTGGGAGCAGTGTTTGTTTTGGATTAAATATACATAAACAAGTCGAATTAAATGACTACTTGATCTTACATATAGATTACATAGAATTTAACTTATATGAATATTATATTTTATTACATTATCATACGAGAGCCGAATACCTAGGAGAACGGTTCATTTTCGGTGTAGGGTGATTTTTATAAACTCACATTAAAATCATGTCAGGGCAGAAATTATTAAAAAAATGTGAAATAATAATACTAATAAGAGGTTTCTGACATAAGGTGCAGGGCCTGCCGCGAATCTTCTGAGACTAATGCATTTGCTGTCAGCATGTCCAACATATACGGTTTCGGCTTATATCCATCGACATAACGCAGCCCTAGGGATGCTTCATTAACCTCTATGGCACTTTGAGGGTATTGACGAGACACCGGTGTTGCCCTTCGCTCCGGGGGATATTGAATCCGTTGTGGGTTACGGGAAGTGCCAAATTTATTGGGAATATTCGCTCCCCACCCTCAGGCTCATACAAGCTGATAAGCCTGAAGTAATTCTTCTCGACCACCAGAGCAAAAAGATATTTCTCCTAGAGTTTTCAGCTCCTGGCGAATTTCCTACGGAAAGAGGAGAAAAAAACTGATAAAATATAGAGATTATCTCTTCGAATTCCGCAGACTCTATCCAGACCACTCGGCCAAGATGGTTGTTCTGATTATTGGAATCCTTGGGGGAATGATGTCCTCTCTACTCTCGAATCTCGAAATCATGCCGGCTTGATGCACAAGGCAGAAATCTTAGTCGGACAATTGCAGAAGGCTGTCATTCTTGGCTCACTGCGCTTACTCAGTGCACATGGTTCTTGTACCCAACTATCACTTACCCCACGGTGTAAAGAGTCGTCGCTGATTGATAATGATGGCGCGCCGTCTCAAATGTATCGAGGCTTCGGGGCTTGACCAATGCAAACTTCGGTTAAAAAAATAATAATAACAATAATAATGAACAATTTCATTGGTAGATTGAAACCAAAAAAAATGAAAGCTCTGGAGAAAATGAGCTACCAAAGAGCAGAGTTAGCACCTGTTCGCACCCAAAGAGGAGTGGGACAAGTGCTTTCTTCCACTCAACCAACTGAACAAAACTATTTCAGGGTGTGACAACTTGACCTATTGCAAGCAAACAAGCAAATTTATATTATAGGTATAGAAGACTATCAATTGTCCCTAAAGTTTCGACATAGCATAACAACAAATTACGGAATACAAGAATTCGCAGTCATAACTCACCTAAAGAAGACATCTTTTCAATTTGAATTTGGAGGAAGGAATGGACAAATTTTTCGAATCATTTGGTATTTTGTAATACACAGTTTAGAACCTTTGGTGTAGTAATGAATATTACTGGAGTTTTTTCCCAACACCAAACCGTTATTTCAACACATCGACACGTGTTTCGATCACCACGTGATCATCTTCAAGAGGAAGATCAAAACTCCTCTTGAAGATGATCACTTGGTGACCGAAACACGTGTAGAGGTGTTAAAATAACGGTTTGATGTTGGGAAAAAATCCAGTAATATTCATTTGGGATTTTGTTATTAGGGCCAGAAAGACGATCAAAACTGGGTGTTACATTTGAATTAAGGAAGTTGAGTGCCGGTAAATCCTATCAGTGTTGGTAAAACGCCCTTATTTTCATGATATTCTGTTTAAAAAAAATTATTTAAAATCTGCTTTTCCGTTAACCAGCTGTCGCATCCCTACGAACGACAACTCTCAGAAGTCGAAATTTGTGCGAGCTAAGGACTAACGAGGTCTTACCTTTTAACGTGTGATTTCTAACACGGCTGAGCGACGGTCATTGCACTGTTACTCTGTATACAATAGCTTACAAAGTAAAACACATATTGCGATTTTTTTAGCTGCCTATGTGAATATTTTACAGTGTGATTCGGCCTCTAATTCGTCTGTTGTTTCTTTTATATCTCAAATGAGTCAAGATTTATTTTCCACTACTGATTCAAGAAAAACAGACGAAAGGTAAAATCAAAGCTTCGCCCGAGGGATCCCCTCTGCAGCGTGCCCCCATTAAATACCTCCAAAAAAATCCTCGATATACGTCTTCCATTCCGCAGCACATTTTCGCGTGAGAATCGCCAAGCCATTCCACTCCATCGGATGAACAAAAAAAGGAAAAGTCTTCGCATACATCCACATCGGTTAGCTTGATAATCCGCCCGCTGGCGTGCCTCAAATAAGATTCGAAAAAAATGACATACACTTGGGGCAACGAAAGATTACACACGCATACTTTTATACTGCATCTTTTTCTTCTACGAGTGTGAAACGAAGACAAAACAGCTGAGGTTTGCTTTTAATCAGAAAGAGGTTGTCTCGTCTGGAAAATAGCCAGATATATGTCAAAGCGAGATAGTAATATAGACGTTAGTCAAGTCCAAATTTGGTAATTGATGATGTATCGTTATTAATGATAATAATTCAAGAATTTTCAGAAACATTTTTTATTTCTGAACGCGTTTCTCTAACACCGTAGCTTCCTATTTATTGTTTGACAACAGGGCCGGATTTAGGGGAGCAGACGGGGCTACTGCCCCGGGGCCTAACATTTTTTGCATTTCTACTAAGAATTCTTGTACAAACATAATAATATTGTTATCGATATATCAGAAAGCCCTGATTGCAAGTTTCCATTCACTATCAATTTTTTATTTGACCGGGCATTTCAGTGGCAATTCTTTTTTTCTTAACGAAAAGTTAAAAATTTAACTTTGGGGGACTCCCCTGGACCTCAAGACTTCCAAATCCGACCCTGTTTGACACTCCAATGGGTTTCTCCGAAAATTGTAAGCATGTATAATTTCAAAGTATCTTTTATATCGTGATTATGAATTTTAACCTCAAATTGGAAATGAAATTGGGTAATGTTCCAGATACAAACTGGAATATTTAAAATGTAAGATATCGAAGGTGGAAAGTGAAATATAAAATATACCTACGTATTTACAGAATAAATAAACGATTACAATTCGAAAAACAATGAAAAACGTTCCTCTTCTCAAAATACAAGGGCAGAAATAAAATACCGTATTTGGAAAATGTTTCTGAAAAACTTGGCCTGTCATTCAGAAACGAACAAATTGAAGTGATCCTATCAAACAGTAGTTGGAGAATATTTTTTCTCTGAACAAAACACTAAGACAATGCGGCGGTTTATTTGAACTGTAGAAATTGATCCAAATACTACATCGGCCAAACCGGACGTTATCTGCAAACACAAGTTTCAAAACATATAAGAACTTCTTAGAAATTAAATAACAAGAATCCCACAGTCTATTGATGAGAATTATACACATCCTCAAACATGATAGTGTCAACAGTAAACTGGTTTTCGGTGGTATTAACACTATGAATTTCGATTTAACCAGCAAAATACCAAAGTAATGCCTTTTTTTTTTCTTCCCATTCCTCCTCACATCAATAAAAACAGGAGCCACTTTATCAATATAGAAAAAAACATTTATTTGTTTGATAACATTTGTGTGATGTCTGTCTCCATTATTCTTCGGAGTTATTGAAAAAAAGAACGTTTTTGTAAGAATTTGTCAAAAAAGTTTTTTTTAGTTTTCTGAAAAACTAATTTTTGGTGATTAATTTCATTGAAAACGTATTACTCCTTATAATATTCAAACGACTATAGCTATAAGTGATTTGTATTGTGGAAGGTGTGTTATGAGAACTCATTTAAGAAATACATTTCATAAATAAAAGCAGTTCCTCATTGAAGAGTTAAGTTGTTCGTACCAATAGTCCCGTGGTTTCGTTTCCAAAATTTTCTCAACTGTGCTAGGAATCGCACGTTAAAAGGCTGGATCTCGTTAATCATTGGCTCACTCAAGTTACGATTTCTAAGGGTTGCCTTTCATAGGAGGGCGATAGCTGGTTGATGGAAAAACAGACTGAACGGATTTTTTTGTCGATTCATTTCTTTTGATGAGGCGTGTGTAAAGACCTATTGACCGTACTGTAGCTTAATAATCCGCTCGCCAGCGTGCCTTAAATAAGTATTTCCCGAAAATATAACATGAAGTGCCCTCTCTTCAAATTCCACGACCCACATCGTCGGGAAAATGACCCGGAAAAATTATATATTCATAAAAATATATCCATAAATATTTGAGAACCGGCCGAGCTGTCTCGGTCAGTTAAACTTGCTATGTTTTAAATATAAGGGCAGGGCTTTAATGGCGACGAGACTTTACTCGTGGCATTTCCTAGGATAAACGACGTTAGGGGCATTAACTGGAAACCGTTTCGGACGGGCGTCGACCAGAAAAAAACGCGGACGGCAAAGAAGGCCAAGTTTTTATTTTTGCGTTACTAGATTTTTGCTCTCTCGTGTTTCGATTCGCGATTCGGAAAAATCAAGTTCTGCTCTAGATATTTATGATTTAACGCCGAAAGAGATAAAGGGGAAACAAAGAGAGGTAAAATCTCCGAATACTTGGTTGTCAGCTCAATCGCTGTTGGGAAGAACCGTTTTATCACAGAAAACCTCTATTTAGGTGGTCTTGCATTCAATTTTTTCATCATTTTATCGGTTTGAAGACAACAATTACAATAAAGTGGGCCGATGTTCAAAAACGAAACAACAATGGTCGAAGAACTCATCCACACAACATCAAGTGGTCCTTTTCTGCAAATCTGTCCGTTTGGACTGTATTTTTTTTCGGGTTAAAAATGGTGAATCTAAGTTTCATCTACAGTAATTAATCGGCACCAAAACTCGATTTATTTTGACTAAACTTTCCAAATGTTTATAATCTCTGTTATAAATCGCTTTGGTTCGGCGGTCGTCTAGCACCATTTAGTAAACTTTAGCGATGTTGTCGTTGGTAGTTTGATTTGCGTAGGCGCATTGCCTTTTAAAAACAAATATTTGATGACACCTCGATATTCGATTTTGTACATTTTCATAGAAACACATCAACTCACTCAAACAACTATTTCATAAAAACTGCGCGCCCAGAATGGGTACAACTTTGGTGAGTAACTGTCAACAGATGAACAACGAAGTTCACTAGCTCTTATTTACGAGTGTTACTTGAAAAATTATTAACTACCACATGTTGACTTCGTTTCATAATGAGAAACGTTCCAAAAACACCTCGGCTTTTTCATCAGATCGTGAGTATGTGTACTATTATCATTATTATCGGTCTAGTCAATGCTCATTACTCGTCGTTGTAACGTGCCATCTTTCGAGCACGCCGCCTCCCGTTGGCGTATCTCCCTGTGGCGTGGAATTCCATACACATCGAGATATTGGAACCGCATTATTGTTCTGCGTGGTTTCTGCAATAATTAGTATTGGAGTTGCTCTTTGTCAAAACTAATATGGGTCTTATGACTGATTCTGGCGCTGTATTAATATCGACAAAGAACGATCACCCACGAGCTTAATGGAGAAATCGAACTATATTAGAAAGTAAATCCTTTATTGTTATGCATGCATGCCTAACTTGTGATATAATGAATTAATACATTGTAATATCGGTTCGATTGGAGACAAAGACGCGATGTTGTGACATCGATCTTTTGGTTACGTTATATACGATCCGATTTTGATTTCTAGGCCTTGGTCCGCGTTCGATGTTGCCAATGAAATAACGCAAGAATATATTATTCAGGATGCCGAAATAGTTTTTCACGTTATAAGTCTGGTAGGCGACTTACAGACATGATATATCACATGATATTTCATTTTATTCTGTCCCTATAATATTTCATGCAAAAATTGAATCACTTGTTTTATTTAGCAGTTTGAACTGATAGTACCAATTTCAGTCGAACAAAATATACGAAAAATTATAAGTCTAATAGACTTAAATGGGCTGAAGAGTTCGTAAGCTAACACACAGAAGACACGTGTACCAAATTCACATCCATCGGACTATTAGTTTGTGGGATAGAACATTATTAGTGAAACAGCTTTTGTTAATTTGAAGAAACTGGATGAAAGGAATTACGTGTGTTGATAAAGCAGTTCTTTTCCATGGGTTGGGCTACCTAGCGGGCGCGTCCCCAGATGGCGGATAGGGGAACGGCCAGGGGACTGGAGGCCCTGTCCGGGAAGCCAATGTGACCTTACGGACGGGGTCATCCGACTCCTTGTCAGTGGCAGAAATAAGTAGGGTAAGAGGAACTAAAACTCCCCAAAAGCTTGTGCGCAACATGCCACCGTGGACCAGCCTACCCAAGCTAAGGTATAAGGAATCGTGCCGACAGCTGAATGGCCGCAGGGTTATATGCGGTCACGAAAGATCCCCTTGGGAAACAGGGCGAAACCTCATTGTAATCAGCCTACCTCTGGTGATGCGGGGCTCTGCCAGAGGTGACCAATTCTTCCCTTGCTACTCGTGGGAACACACATGAATGAAACACATAAACAGAAACAACAAAAACAAAAACCAATCCCGAGGCAGGACAGAAGTGCTCACCTTAATCTAAAGCAGTGACTGAGGATGAACAGAAATGTCCACCCCAATCTACCGCTTGGAATGAGGCTGGACATAGCAGATCACTTCGTGGTGTAATACAAAGGCCAAGGCATAAGCGCATTTGCGGCGCCGAGGCCAAAAAGATAAGGCGAGTGAAGAACGCAGGAGTGGCAGCAACTATAAGTGCACCCTCCGCCTCTTCTACTCCACCTCCAATAGCAAGGGCACTTCCTGCGGCGGGTGCCAAGGGCACCGCCTTGAAAAAAGGCAAGGAACGGGCTGTCCCTGCAGAAAAGCTCCCTCACTTGTGCACCTCCACGGAGGGAACCCCAAGAATGTTGAAGAAGCCGCGCAACGACAGTACTGTCGCTGCACCTTCCAAAACCTTCTCAGAGGCCACCGTGAGACACCTCAAGGTTGCCAAAGAGAGTGTGTGCGAGTCTTGGTTCACACCTGCCAATATAAAGGCGATGTCTCCTAGTGGCCTGTCCACCTTCCTGGAAAGGACAGGATGGACGATGACCTAGGAGGACAACTCCTCGTCTACACTCACCCTCCCTACTCTACAGATACAGAAAGCATTGCTTCTTGGCAAAAGAAATACTGTTGAAGCTAAGGCTAGGCTTGATGAACATTATTGGACTTTGCACCAGTAAATAGACCAAAAACAACAACGAGTTGGTAATTCTGAGCAGTGTTTGAAACTGTTTTAGCAGAAAAAAACCTAATTTGTGTGTCGATATGTGACAAAAGATGAAACATGGCTCCGTCATTTCACACCAGAATCACAAATCAATGAAAACGGTGGAAAAAGGACAGGAATTGAGCTTCGAATTGCTTCCTCATCCCCGGTATTCTCCAGACCTAGGCTCAGCGAGTTTTTCCTGTCCTCGGGCCTCAAGAGAATGGTCGCTGAAGAGAAATTTGGCGCCGATTTTTTCAAGGACAAAGCACTACAGGAAAATCCAGAAGGTGCTCTAAGATCGGTGCCTGTGCGATAGTAGTGATTCACCTTAGAGTTGAATCGGTGGAGATTAAATTCATTTCGAAAAACGTTCTCATGAAGTTTATTCCACATAAACGTAGGTCTCCAAATGAAATACTTTTTAAAGAGTGAAAGGTGTGCTGGGTTGAACTTCAAAACACGATGAGCAGCCACAGTGCGTCGAGTATTTCTGATATGTATTGCTCTTGGTGGAATCAAATGTGCCAAGTCGCTTGAACACCCCCGTGAAAGTATCTACAGGGTGTTGATTAAGTATGTACCATAAATTCAACAGACGATTCTTTAGGTAATTTTAAGAAGAAATGTTCATATAAACATGGGTCCGCAAATCC
>WOGO01000863.1:0-20469 GCA_015342085.1 Leptinotarsa defecta | reverse complement strand
ATACACCCTTGAACTGTGAATTTATTTTTTCAATAATAACTGTAATAAAATAAACACGAAACGTTTTATTGAATATTTACTATTACATTTTCCTTTTCCTTTTTTTTGCTATTCTCCAAAATGACACTTCCATTCGAAAAAAAACGAAAAACAGTAATTTTGGTATAACTCGAGAAGGTTGAGAGCCCCCTTAAATTGTCTTCGACCATTGTATGGTTCCCGATGACAGTTACCTTTTCTCCCATTTAATCGTCTTCGTATCTATAATGGTTTAGAATATAGCAATGTTACCACATTGAAAAAAAAGGCCTGTATAAAATTAAACTGTTATCCTATTGATATACTCTTGAATTCCATATTTATATTCCGTTTTCTGATTATAGGAGAGATGCTCATAACAGTCCTTGTTCTTCTGTGGCTTCCGGGAGGGCATTTCGATAATTCATGTCATTTTCATGAAGAAGCCGTTAGCTGCGTAGATATACAACAAGAAGATTTTTTTGATGGATTCTACGAGAATGAGCGATATTTACAATTAAATGATGTGTACTTTATTGAAATATTGGATTCAAATTATTCATTTATAGAATCCTTCATCAATCCAAGAAGATTTTTTCCACATGTGGATGTTGTTCATTTGAGGATACGGAACTCTTTAATTCAACACATTGCCAGGAATGCTTTCGAAGATTTGGATAATCTGGATACTCTGGATTTGCGAGATAATTCAATAAAAGAAATTGCATTCATTGCCACCTTCAAACATTTGACAAGTTTGGATTTGAATAACAATGCAATCAGTGTTTTAGACTTGAACAATTTCGAGTCACAAAATATGGTAGAAGTTAACGCGAGAAATAATAGTATTGTAGAAATATTACCTTCTAGAGAATATAATATATTTTCTTCATTTGATGTGAGCCATAATATAATTTCGGAATTCAATGAGTCTCACTTGAATTGTTTCTTTGCATCAGTAGATATGAGTTATAACCTAATTCAAAACATTTCAGTGAATTCATTCGATTTGAAGTACCATTCAAAAGAAATTATCAATTTAGAAGGAAATAGTATTAATTCCCTGAGTTCACAAAATAGCGAAATATTGGTGTGCCAACAATTATATTTAACAAATGTGCCTATGTCTCTACCTTCAAAATTGCGAGTCTATAAAATTTTCAGAATAAGGAACTTTAAAATTCGAATACTAAATGAATTGGAATTCGATATCTATCGGCTTTACACCAGCTCCTATCTCGAAATAGATTTTTCAAATTCATCTTTAACAGATATATCTCAAAATTACTTTTCAAATATCTAGTTATCGGTTTTGAATTTGAGCTATAATAATTTTTCAGTATTGGAAAAAAGTGTATTCAAGAGTTCAAGTATAAATATTCTAGATATATCATATTCCGGAATAACATATTTATCCAATATCGTATTCAAAGATATGTCGACTTTAAAACTATTGAATCTAACAGGCAATAATATTCAAGTCATTGAAGATACCTGCAATTTCGTCGATATTTTTTGTATTGATTTTTCGCATAATATAATAAATACTATTGAATCTAATTCATTCGGTAGCTGCAAACAACTTCACATGCTCAATATTTCCAATTCTCAAGTTAAAAGCATCGAGCCAAGAGCATTTTCAAAATTAATTTATTTAACAAATTTGGAACTGGATAATAATAATATTAAAATTGTTGATGGTACTACTTTCGTAGATTTGAGAAAAATAAAACTGATTGATTTATCTAGGAATGATTTGGGTATCTTGCCTACTAATGCTTTCTCCAATTCAAAAGTTACGGATTTGCGATTTTTTGATGCCAACATAGAAATTGTAGGACACAAATCATTCAATAATTTATGCCAATTGAAACAATTGAATCTTTCGCGAACTGGCATCACAGATGTGGAAGATTACGCATTTTTCAGTTTACCTGCATTGCTAACTATAGATCTGAGTAACAACAAACTAACAGTAGTTAAGAGTTACACTTTCATCAACTTACCAGTAAGGGTTCTGCTCCTGAACGGAAACAAAATAAAAATAATAAAAACAGAAGCGTTTACCCATATGTATTTTCTAAAACAATTGGATTTATCAAGTCTTGAAATTCAAACATTAGAATCTTTTGCGTTTTCTGACCTAAAACAACTCGATATCATCGATTTGAGAGGTAATAATATAACTGAAATAAAGAGGAATGTTTTTACTGATCTCGCGGTACGTCACATCGATCTAACTAACAATGAAATTTCCAGCATAGCCCCTATTAATAATACTGTTACAATTACAAAATTGAGTTTACGATTCAATGGAGTTTTGGAAAAGCGAGCTATATCGAATATCTATTTGAGAGAAGTAGTTTTTGTTAATTCTTCAATACGTTTGTTAAGAGACGGCTGTTTTAAAGGGCTGTACAATTTGGAGAAGTTGCTGTTCAATGAATCAGAGGTAATTTCGTACGAATCAGACACCCTACGTGGGTTGTATCATTTGAAGTATTTGGATGCTTCAAATTTACTCAGAAGGAATGAAGTGATACAAAAAAACTTTTTTAAAGGTCTTGGTAACCTGAAATTTTTACAAGTTGCGAATATCAGCTTGAAAAAAGTTGAAACTGGGGCTTTCGTTGGACTTGACAGCATAGAGAAATTGAATTTAGAGAATCATCATCTTACTTCCATCGATCTGATGGAGATTCTCAATGAAACCAGAGAACTGAAAATCCTTAAACTCAGTAATGGAAACATAAGCAATTTGATATTCAGAAAAGACCAAAAAACTCTTTCCAGTTCCGCACTCGAGATGTTGTTTATAGATAACAACCATATACAAACATTTCACCATGAAGTATTTCACAAACTGATCATGTTGGAAACTTTACATTTGCAAAATAACAAAATAAACATGATTCCTCTTCAAAGTTTCAGGTATTTGAATAATTTAAAAGAGTTACGACTGGACAATAACTATTTGATAACACTTGGTCCTGGCATGTTTGAGGGTTTGATAAATCTGAGAACGCTCAATTTATCACATAATATTCAAGTTTCCTTTGATTCTTTGATTACCTTGCGTAGTTTAAATATATTGAATCTGGAACATACTTCCTGGAAAGATATTAATGAAATCACTTCATTTAGGGATGATTTTCCAGATCTGCGAGAAGTATATATAAATAACAATCCCTTCTCTTGTCCTGAATTATCGATAATAATGAAATATTTTTACGAAAATTCGATCAACCATCCATCTGATAATCTAAGATATGATGTCTGGAATATAAATGGCATAGTTTGTTAGTATTCAGATATCAGAAAATAAAGTAGTTGTTACGAATATACTTGCTATTTTAATCTTACTATACTCTTTTGGACTAGTGAAATGGAGACGGGAGCAGCTGTACTAACTCCTAACTACTAAAAACTGAAAAATAAATCACTCTACAGTAGTTTTCATTCCAAGTGCTTCGTTCCACGGGTATACTCCCACCACAACAGGAGGCACTTTGGAGTAGATATTTAACAGGATGGTACTGGATGGAGCCTGTTAAGTCATTAAGATCCTCTACTTTGCATGATGCACGACAATGAGAAAGCTAGCATTGAATAATTCCTTTCTGAGCTGCTCGAGCGGGTGAACGTAACAGAAAGTTCAGGTTATTAGTTATGTCTGAGGGAAGTAACCACAACTCTGTCCTCGAGCTGAAAATTTTTTCAGATTCCTATGGCCAAAGCCAAGATATCCAACTCGAAGAAGCAGTAGTGGTCAGAATCAAACTAAGACACTACGAGCAGCTAAGAATATTGTCGGTTCACCTACCTCCGCTAGGTAGAAGACTAGAATGAACCAACATGATAGAATTATTCCCAGACCACCATCCAACAGTTGCCATCGGCGACCTCAACGCAAAGTCGCGAGAATGGAACTGCAGATATGGAAATACGAGAGGTAGAGATTTAGTCAGAATTCTAGATGAATTCGAAGACATCGCGGTGGTAGCACCGAACACCCCAACGCACTACCCGCGAGAAGACTATGTCCCTGACATTCTAGACATCGCACTAGTGCAGAACATCGATACTTCGGAGATGGAAGTACTAGACGAAGGTTCGTCAGACCACAACCCCATTCTGTTTACAAGAGGGAGAGGTGAAGTGGAAGCAGACAAACAAACAGAGCGAGTCATCGACTGGATGAGATTCCAGCGCGCCATACACGATGCGATGGGTGAGATACTACGCATCGATACAAAAACGGATCTGGAGAACGCCACACATCAGCTGCAACAGGCGATTATTCAAACGATGAAAAGACAATACCAAAGGACACGCGCACCTTTGGACAAAAGGTGCATGCAAAAAGCCAACAGGATATTGAAAGAGGAACTGAAAGCTATCCGAGATAGATAATGGACTACCCGTCTGAAAGAATTGAATACTGAAGACCAGTCTGCATGGAGAATGCAGAAAGTACTCAGGAATGTACCTCGACAGCCATGCCTGCCAATACACGGCGAGCAAGGAATCGTCTACACTGGCCAGGAGAAGGTGGAAGCATTCGCGGACAACTTTGAAAGGCAGTGCAGAGAGAAAGACGTCCCTTTCATGGACGAAGTAGACGAAATCAAGAGACAGGTGGAAAGAACGGTACGAAGAATATGACAAAGAACGGACAACGCGCAACCCATGGCTCCGACATCTCCAGAGGAAGTGAAAGACATCCTTAGACGTCTATCCGGATCGAATAACAAACCGGGCACTGAAAGTCCTACCACGCAAGGGTATAGCAGCCATAACCAACATCATGAATACTATACTCAGACCGCAGCACTTCCCTTACCAGTTTGAAGAGGCAACGGTTATCCACATCCCGAAGCCCTAGAAGAACCACCTGTTCCCAGATAATCATAGGCCAGTTAGCTTACTGCTTTCCATAAGCAAAGTTGCGGAGCGTGTCATCTTGAAAAGACTCGAAGATCAAACCAGAGAGCTAGGAATCCTCCCAGATAAACAATTCGGTTTCAGATCAGAACACTCGAAGATCAGTATAAATCCTGCCAAGAGTCAGGCGATACTGTTCACTCACTAGTTTTAACACAATAACGCATCGCCACATTTCGCTACAACTGTGCACGATATTGTAAACCCCTTTTCCGATTGGTGGACAGAAAGGAATGGAATAGTAGAATGGTCCCCTTTATCACCTGCTTTCAAACCATTAGATTAGAACCATTAGAAGTCTGCAGAATGCAGAATTCAATACTCACTGATACACATACTTGAGAAATTAAAATCTAGCGTTCAAAGGAGACACATTATACATTTATTTTCATTTTTTTTGTTCGGGACTTGTAGTACCAAACGTTTCGTCTGCTTCTGCGGATACATCTTCAGTTGTGTATTCGTTGAGTGCGAGGACGATGGTGGTGTCTCAAAGTCGATGCATACTTCACTGGAAATATTTGCCATAGTAGCAAACGAAACGGTCGGTACTACAAATCCCTTCAGATCACAGCCTACCAACCCGGATTTTGTTCTCTCTTATCGTGACTCCGGCCTTGAGAGCCTATGTTCTTGTACCAATTTGACGTGATTTGACGTAATTTATGATATACTTCATTTGGAAAACTAATAGGGTTTTTCTTTCAAGAAGACCCCATTATCAGAAGGTAGATCAATTTTCATTTAAAAAACAGTAGAACAAAATAAAAAATGAAACTGTTTCAAAATTTTCCAATATTGTAAGTAATAATGAATATATGAGATAACGTACTGTATATTTAGCGCTTTACATTTTTTGTATCTTTTCCACGTGATAATTATCATTTCAATTTATATTGAAAGAAATCAAAATATTTTTATGAAAAACAATTACGTATTATGAAAGCAAAGTTCATTATTTCATCATAAATTTATTCAAAATTCTTAGGGTCAATACAATCTGCACCTATTTTGTACGATCGAGAGATCTTAATTTCGAACCCAAACTTCACCTAGATATTTTTTTCAAGAGAATATATCTAGTTGAGTTGATTACGAGTATGCTACGTTGCATGGTCGATCGAATTTTGAATAACCATGATACTCCTGAGTAGGCTCGGGAAGTTGTTAACAATGTCTATCCAGAACATGAGGTTAGTAACAATATAAGTCGATGTTGTTAACATCGAAAAACTAGTTATAGAGGAATTGACGAAACTTAAATGTAACTTTTTTTTTGTAGGTATGTTTTGTATATACATATATTTTATGAATGAAGGTATTGAAAAAATATCAATTCTTTCTCTTCAGTAATATTATCTCTCGTAGATTCCACGTTCAATCTGAGAGAAATATTTGCGACTAAAATTCAAGATACTATTTTTGGACTATTCTAAGGATATTTTGTCCTTTGATGATTTTTGATAGGGAGCTTTGTTTCGAAGATACGGAGCGAAAAAGAATTCATTCCGGCTACGTTGCAATTTTAAAATTACTAAAATTGTTATTGTCGAAATTCTTTTTGGCCCTTAATTGAAATAGTCCCTTAATTTTTTGCTAGATGTTTAAAGCACACCCTATTTATCAAAAACCACCGAATCTGTATATAAGAGCAGAACAATGCAAATTGAGTATTGTTCCCATTCAGTGATTCCATCTCTTTTGTTCGAAGATTTACTCCAAGATATTTCCTAGTGACAGTGAAGCTATCCGGTCCATCACATTCAGCAAGTATATGTATAGTAAATAGTCTGGACTTTGCTCCCACAGCACAACGAGTATTCATGGTTTTCAACAGACTCCGTTAAATCTGGATCAGGATCTTATGAATTGACATTATCAGAATTCTCGAGTCGGCCTTCTACACGTTTTCTATCCCATGTCTGCCCTTTCTGTTTTGGAATATGAACATTTGACTCTTTTCCAAAAACTTGGTGTCAATGTCATTATTTGTAGGATCCGTTCGGTTCAAAATATGAGCATCTTTATTGACACATTCAGCCCAGACATAGATTGGCAGGTTCTACGAATAAATCATAGATTTTACACTTTTCTTGTGTATGAATTTTCATTTTCTCTCAGCCATTTTATTCAGTAGTAAACGTTATCGTGCTATGAAAATGTATACATGTTGAACTGCTTCTACTGATGAATTATCAAACTCTTGACTTTGAACTCTATAATGTTATTGTTCGCTAATTTGACTCATTTTAGGAATGTCTATAAATAATGTACCACTTGGGACTCGGTTTTAATGAATAAATGTCGCCGAAATTTTGAAAAATCGTCTTTGTTGTAGGTCGATTTTGTTTGGTTTCATTCCATCTTACATGATATATGAAAACTACACCACAGTTGAATACTTTCTGTCCCACGTATTTCAGCTGAAGCTTCAGGGACACACATTTTCATATTCATTCCCTGGCAGTCGTTCCACTTTCAGTTTCATTCTCATGAAGAAAAAACTGTTTTTATCTGCTCTGAATAAGAAATTTTTTGCAGAAGTGTGATTAACAAAAATCAATTTTCGCCAGAAAGTATCTGACAATGATACATTCTTGACCATATGCCAATATTACTTCAACCTCGACAATATATTTTATAAACCTTTTTGAGAAAATATTCGTAAGTAGTATTCGAGATTTTTGCTACTTGTCATATTGTCGAAGCATTTGTATAGACTGTCCATTAACCGACATCTGCATTAACAATCAAAGTTCCATTTCGTAATCACGAAAAACCATCTCCATCGAACTCTACAGGTTTTTTCAAAATCATTTTCCGCCTCTCTCAATATTCCTAACACATTTCTCAAAAAATTTTTGGCTTATTTATTGGCATAAATTGAAGCATTTTTTCGAAGGACCCAGTGTTCAGCTAGCTTTCTTGGAAATCGCATGGGGTAAGATTTTGTAAAACCTGTAGTCGAATCGTTGGATGAAGATTTGACTGGTAATCGCATTTCAGTTGAATGTACTAGTTTGTACGGATCTCTTGCTGGGTGTATGTCATATTTCTCCGAGCATAAATTGTCAATAAATTGTTTGCTTCCTGCAGTTGAGGTCTTAGGTGAACATCCCTATTTAGTTCAGGTATTTTTTCAATTGAAAGTGCCCATTGAGTAGTCCTGTAATGGTTCTGATTCGATCCCTGTTTATTGAAGCAGTTCCTTCATAAAGTTTTTCCCTGTTTTCCAATGTATACTCTTGATCTTTCCTGGTTCCGCACCAAATGTTTTGGTATCCCTACAGCTGGTTCAGGACCTATATAAGGGGGTAATGATCCGTGTCTGACATACTCATCAACTCTTTTATTGCCTGTGACGCACGAGGATCTTGGCATCCATTATATTACAAACATGTTCCTGTCCGCCAGTTTCCTCAGTTCTACACAAAATTCCAAATCCAGTCACGATGTGGCTTTTAGGTTCGTCACTGCCTCAAGTGCAGCCTGGCTATCTGTAAAGATATGATCTGCTCATTTCATTGATGCCTCAAATTAATGCAAAGGATTTGATTTGGGAAACTGCTGTGTACTGGCCGACTTAGTAACTGAAATGAAGATATCTCCTAGCACAGTAAATTCCAGCACCCGTTTCATGTTCGGTTAACGACCCGTCTGTAAAACAGATATTTCTGCCGAGCATGTACAAAAGATTACTGTTTATTCTCCATTCTTCTCGATTTTTTTTTTGGTTGTAATAATGGTTTTATTTTCCAAAGTCTCTGACTCTTAGAAACGCTTGAGCCCAAAATAGATTAGATCATTTTCACTACTGAAAAACGACTCCATAAGAACATTCACTACCAAAGGATCCAGTCAACTCAAAATTAGCACCGTTCTTACTATCGAATCAAATGTGCAAGCTCGTTTTCTTTCTTGAACTTTTTCAAAGCTGTCTCGTAATTGATTGGGTCAACTGAAGCTGCAGTTAAAGGTGACTTATCGGACATCTTGTTTTCACCTGTAACTATTTTTCAAAACTGCATTTATAACTACATGATTTGTGTTCCAAATTGAAAAACAAACGTTCACTTTCAACAAGATAATGATGACGTGTTTCATTGTATTCAGTTATTTCTCCCTGTACTTAGCGATGACTGGCTCTATAAACAATTATATTCAGGTTATTATAATCAAGATTTGCAGGCAATAACAACTTGTAGGACACAAATAGACTTTTTTCTGCAAAACTTTTGAGACTTATGTCAGAAAATGTCAAAACTGTTTATAACATTAGAAAAATGTTTACATAGCCTTGTCAAACAAAACATAAACCAAAGAATAGCTCATTTCCACAAATTCAATTCACTTTCAATGACATCTCAGTAACCTCTTAGTTGTGAACATTATGTGATACCCATTCAATCTTTTGAAACGGCATTCTGTGGAATCTGACATTATCAACAAAAATTTCGGGTCATCGGTAACACACGGCCATCCTTATATAAATATTCATTTCTTGTAGGTATCTTTCGATTTATCAGCTTCTATCCGAAAGATCAATTCTAGCCCTTATAAATCGCCCGAATACCGGTGCTTTATTTGTTTTATTTCCAAGCATTGACCGATAAATCTGCCTAGAAGTCCTTTATATGTTTTCCACTCTTTCCCTTTCCCTTTCATTAACTAGAGTAGGCAATATATGAGTTGAAAGAGCATAATAACATGAGAAAATGTTCAGAACTTTTCAGAAAATCATGCAATAAGTCAAGAAAGCGAGCGGAAAATGTCGTACGCGAAATGAAAGTAAGTGAGATAAAAGAATTTGCAATAAAAGAGGAAACAAAAAAGTCGTTTGAGTTTATTGACAGTATGCACAAAAACTTATTCGTGGTTACAATAAGAAGGGTCTCTGTCTGTTTTCGATTTTGGCAACTTTTTGGATAGATAAACAAATACTTTAATCAAGTTATATGTATGAAAGTAATAGCCAAGTCAGTGAAATTATTAGAAAAATACGAGTAGTTGAAAGTACAGTCAGCGGTTAAAATAGAAGGTAAGCAGTACCTCATGTATGGCAATGCAGTTAATTGCAATGAGTTCAGGTGGTGAAATTGCTGCTCCATTATACAATCCTGAAGAGTTTTCTTAGTGGAATTGGTATTTTATTGAACATCTCCACACTTAAAAAATTGTGCCTTTTTTTGTCATTGTTATATTGTTTTTTGTGTTGTATTTTAGTTGTGGGTTGAATGATGATTTTTTCATAATATTTTGAAAATTCTAATATGTATATTGAGGGCAATTTCAAGATTTTTTAAAATCATTGAAAGACCATTTGCTATCGACTCTGTATTTTAATCCTCAACTTATTCTAATAGTTCTTCTTTGAGGGTCAAAAAATTGGGATGCATACGTATGAAAAAAATGTATTAGTGTGAAGTTTCCACAACTTCACATCCACAGTTTATGACAAGGAACAATCGAACAGGGTTTAGAATGAGATTTGCGAACAGTGTTGCGAGATTGCAAATATTAAGAATTTCACCTGTATTTCGAATAAACGAGTCAACATTTTACATGAACTCATTCTATCAGCCAACTGACCCAATACAAGCATTAATCCCAAAAAACATGTTAATCAAGAGTATGATATTATTCAGTAAACATTCATTTGTACCGAAAAAGGTAGTATATGGGAAATTAACTTTTATGAATGATTCAGTTTTGAATATTAGGAACTATTTTTTTTTTCACAACGAAGGAATGTATGGTACGTAAATCTGTCCAAACAGGTCGATAGATATACTTTCGAAGAATATATTCTGCAATTTTCATTAACAAACTATTTTTGATAAGTGAGATATTTGATTAAACGAGTCTTTCCTGGGCATTCGGTATTGTAAAACTCAGGATATCTCTAATGCTATACTTTTGAGTTACAAGTCATAACATTTTTACCGAGAAACCAATTTTCCAGTTCCCATATACTACCTGTTTCGGTACATTTTCGTACATTTCGGTACAATTTTTCCTGAATAATATCATACTCTTATTTTATATGTTTTTCAGTATTAATGCTTGTATTGGGACAGTTGGCTGATAGAATGAGTTTATGTAAAATGCTGACTCATTCATTCGATATGTTTCAATAATATATTGTGTTTTCAATATGATAACATCAAAATACACGTAAAATTCTTAATATTAGCAATCTGTCAACACTGTTTGCAAATCTCATTCTAAACCCTGTTCAATTGCCCCTCGTCATAAACTGTGGATGAGAAGTTGTGGGTAACTTCACACTAATAGAAAATGTTCGTGATTTATTACTTTCTTTTGGATATTTAACCTTCAACAATATGAAAAATAAACGAAGCTTAATCAATAGAGAATCTGCTGAAGTGTAATGAAGGGCAAACTCAAAAGTTCACCCAGAAAAGAGTTACTGCGTAATATAAACTACTGGAGAGTCCAATTAGTCAGTAACTTGTCGTCTTAATAAATTTTGCCTACAAATGAAAAAATCAAATATTCGTAGTAAGCTTTCTTCAGTGGACGACGTTTCGAAAAATATTTTTTTCCATATACCTCTAATTCTTTTCACATACGTCAAAAGAATGAAATGTATAGATGTCATATGCGATAGTTTATACGAATAGATATACTGGATGTATTTTGAGAATTCAGTTAAGGTTCATATTTCCGTTTTCAATCTTGCTTCTTAGTAATATCAACCAAGTGTGATCCATTTCCACAGAGCTATTCGAAATACACTTGTTACTTGTTGAACGAATATATTCAGATTTTTCGAGTTTTCTAATATTTTCATGAGTTTCTTTGGTGATAATTTTTTGTTTTATTCCATTCTCCGTTTCGTGTTAGGAATCACACGTTAAAAAGTAATACCCCGTTAGTCCTTAGCTCACACAACTTTCGACTGCTGAGGGTTGTCGTTCCTAGGGGTGTGACAGCTGGTTAATGGAAAAATAATTTTTTTTAACCGATTCTAGAGCGTAATCACCAGGTTATTTTAGATTATGCTCCGTTATCCCCGATCTTGTCATTTGCCTTCTTTCCATATATTCACATCAAATATTCCATATTTTCACATCTTAAGATTTCACCTATATAACATTTTCCACAAAAAAAATCTTCCGTTCTTTCAACATTTGTTGCAATTTATACACTTTTTAGATGTTTGCATTTTCATTTTAACATTTACCATTTTTACTTTTTTGTATTTTATTGTTACATATTACCTTTTTACATTCTTACATGATTATGTTTTTACATTTTAACATTTCTAACATTTGAGATTTTCACATCTTTACATTTTCATAACCTGAATTGTCAAATCCATTTTACTCTCGTTCTGATTTATAATGTGAATATTGTGAATAAAACAGTAATATCCACGCACAGGGTGTCTTTTGTGGGTTTCCTATTCAGATTGGTAAAATTGTTGTTGATTGTTGCTTGTACTGAAAATTGAATAAATTCATATTATTATTAAAAAACGTATTTTTGGGTCCAGCTTGTGTCAAAAGAGATCTCAATGTGTTGGTAGTTCTGAAAGTTGTTGGATACGTGGTGACTGTAGGATCTGTATACGATGTGTATTGCTTTTACCAAATCCAAAAATGTTATAGTGATAGGTATTTCCCTTTTATATTATCAACTGAATTGAAAACTGTGTGGAGATATCTTTTAGTATGAGTTTTCTTTCGATAAACTCTCGTATCAAGAGTATTCACTGATTTTTTGATCATAATATCGAGAAAAGGGAGTTGATTATGAACTTCCCCTTCTAATGTGAATTTTATTGTAGGTTCTCTTTAGTTCACATAATTCAAGAAAACGTTGAATTAAACGTTGGGTTATGGTCCCAGATAGCGAATGCGTCATCCCTATATCTCCACCAATTTCAAGTTATGAAAACTGAAGAAGATTGTCTTCCGAAACGTGACCACTAAAGGAAACTAATTATGAATATTAAATTTTTTTCGATTGATTTTTTCAATTTGTAGGCAAAATTTATTAATATAATTTACCAATTTATTTGATTTTTCAGTGGTTTATATTACGCAGCAATTTCTCGGGGTGAACTTTTCAGTTTGCCCTTCATTACACTTCAGCAGATTCTCTATTGATTTAGCTTCGTTCATTTTTCAGATTGTGGAAGGTTACATATTCAAAAAACAGTCAGTCCTCCAAAAAAATCTTTCTGAAAGAAAAATGTTCGTACTATTTTTCCCGAGACTATACCAGACATACTGCAAAGGAGAATGATACTGCTGCATAAGTTTTTACACAAGGAGTTGATTAGTCCGATCGAATTACACCAAAAAATAATACTAAAGCTATCTAAATTCCCACCAAGCTGAAAATCAGTAAAATTGTGTAAAATATGATCAAAATTAAAATTTGAAAGTTCCCTATCTTTCCCCTGTATGGAAAAATTTTTATTCAAGGTCCAAAATCAAAAAATGAGTTTTTCACTATTTTCAGCAAAACGGTGAGTTTTACCATAAAAAGCTTTAAACAAAATCTGTAGATTATGAAATTATCTACAAAAAATGTATCAACACTTTTTTCTACGAGCCACCGTTATTGAGATATAACGATTCAAAAATTATAAAAGTTGTAATCGTCATACGGTATGAGTGGCAAGAGTACGCCACGTACTTATATACATCTCTGAAGTTGTTATATATTTGAATTGAAAGGGTTATATTTTTTTTTTTTAGGAGTGATTAATTTTTCATATATGTTAAAATATGTTTCTATCGGTCAGTGTAAAATACATTATAATATAACCTCAGTTACTGCTCATCAACATCTTTTTCGGGTATATTACTAAGTTCAAGTGTGGCTTGGTTATCAGCTAGATCCTACAGACTGGGATTGGTAGTTGGTCAACAATTCATCAGAACTAGTCCAAACATTACTTCCATCTGCGCAAGAAAAACTTCTGTACACAACTTTTTGCAACTGCAAGAAACGGTGCAGTGCTAAAAATGGTTGCAAAAAGCCGAACTGTTGTGTTCTCTCTAGCATGTATACATTGTCAAGGCCAGTCGTGCTCTAATATTGAATCACCAACAGTGAAGGATCCGTTTGATTCTAACGAGGCGACATGCGATACATCGCTATTAAGGCAGTTTACATGTACTCAGAATGAAGATGAAGAAGAACACGAAGGAGAAGAACAAGACGAAAAAGAACAAGAAAATCAAGAAGAAGAACAAGAAGAAGAATTTGAAAGTTACGTCTCGCACGATTAAATTTCACAACTTTTTTTTTACTTAATTTTTTTTAACTTTTCAATCTTTGCTAATATCCATTATCTTGCAATAGTTTAGAATTAATCAGGATCACATCTGACCCGTGGAATGTGGAAAACACGTTGAGAAAACTCGATAAGTACACTACCTCATAGGTGGCGTGGAAACGTGTGCATATTATGATGATTACCACTTTTACAACTTTTTGAATCGTTATATCTTAAAAATGATGGCACGTAAGGAAAAAAATATTGAAAAATTTATTGTAGATGATTTTATGATCTACAATTTTGGTCTGAAGTATTTTTATTGTGATAGAACTTACCGTTTTGCTGAAAATCGCTATAAACTGATTTTTTGACCTTTGACCTTGAATACATTTTTTTCCATACAGGGGAAAGGTGGGGAACTTTCAAATTTCATTTTTAATCATATTTTAAACAATCTTACTGATTTTCAGCTTGGTGGGAATTTAGGTAGCTTCGAATTTATAAATTGATCGGTCTATGATAGTTTGAAAGTTAATCACAGAATGTGCTGTAGAATGTATGTAGAGATAAGACCTTAACATTCACACTTTTATCTTTTTTGAATTTCAGAATACTCGTTAATATATCAAGGGTATGGATGTGTTTTGGATACCCGCAGTGGCGGACCTAAGGGGTGATGCAACCTCCCAAAAATATTTTAATCGACGACAAATTCACTAAAAGTCGGGAAAATACTGAATTGCCGAATAGAGAAAACTGTATGAATTACCGAAAATTGAAAATGATAATTTGTAGAATTCATGTTTTTTATTTTTCACGAATAATTTTCACACATTTTTTTATGAAAATGAAAGAAAAGAATCTATGGACTACACATGATTCCTCGTCTATATCATCCATGACTATCATGTAATTACGTTGGATTTTCAATTTATTTCTGCTACTCACATCATTAAAACGTGGTAAAAACTGTAACTGTGCCGTAAATTTTATATCCTAGTGTAATAACCAGGAACATATCATACTATGGAAAAATATTTCAAGAGGATGGAATTATCGTGTGCAAACATAATATCCGCTGATTTCAATTTATTGAAAGTATCAGTTGATGGCACTTTTAATGAGTTCCATGTCAAAAATATTTGCATGCATCAACAGAAGTTTTCTCATTTTTCTAATTGATACATATGTTATATTCTGTCTATTTTGAAAGTTCATTTTGCAGGATTTTCAAAAATTGTGAAACCTTTTTATTTGAAATTAGCTGACGACGCGAACTTTGTACCGCATTAGAATAATTAATAAATGTTTTGTTGCTATCACAGTAGCTTTCTCCTCGTGAATCACAACAAAAAAGCTACCGTGATAGCGAAATATGTCATGATATATTTTTTTTTTGAAAATAAAGTTTGTGAAGATCAAATCGTTAGGTGTAGTTTTTGAAAATACTATGGATCATCAAGTAACGGCCAAATCAATTAGAAAAAAAGATCATAATAGCAATCAAGATTAGTAACACGATAGAGAAACTAGGGCATGTAAAACTTCGAAGTGAACAGATACAACTGTCGAGGAAACCGGATATAATATATTAACTATATATAATGGTGCTCAATATTATATGAGTACCTTTAATTCTATAGTTTTATCCCCAAAATATGGAACAAACCTCCGATAATAACAAGCTAGACAGGGTTCAAAGACTTGCTTGTTTTGTTGAGAGAAAGCAATGACAGTCATACAAAGAGCAATATTCGAGACCCTCTTGAATCTATCCCCTTCGTATCAAATCGTTGGCTATTTCAAACTAGAAAACTCACCAAACTAAAAGGAGTTAGGCGAAACTGAAATTCTCGAATATGCGGTAAGAGGCTGCAAAAATGGAGAAACAAAATGAAGTGACTCTATATTGGGTACTTCGATATTCCGGAACCACGAAAGAGCTGACGAGTTTTTCAGACACGGGTCCTGAATCAGATGTGGCGGTATCAAAATCTATAGTACGACATCAGATCAGAAAATGAGTCAGAAATCTAACATAATGAGTTCTGGGAAAATCCACCTGGTAACACACATTGGATTTTTTGGGCCATCTGAGGAAGGAACTAAAAAACTGTTTCAGCAGAGCAGGAATTGGTTTAAAATGATTGGAGGGCTTCTCACTGGTTACTTTAACCATTAGAAGGGCACATAAACGGACTAGGGCCTTAGCTGATTGTAATGCTGTTAGGTAACAGAGACAGCTTGATACGCTTCATCAGAAAGTGAGGCATTGGATCATAGTACGCAAGCGGTATGTAGACAATCGAAAGTCCAGAAAAGTGTGATAAACTTCCAACAGAGAACTTGTATAAACTAGTACAACGAACAAGATTATTAGAATGGGTATCATGAAAAGAAAGAGACAAAATGCAATAAACCCATAGAACTGCAATGTATTCACAAATAAGTGACAAATCAGCAATAAAAAGGTTTGAATTTCGGAACGCGTACGTTCAAAATATTGAGGACAGGTCTTCTAGCTTAAAAACACTGTTCTAGTGTTTTGAAGCTTAGTTTTCTCGAAAATACTACAGTATAAACTGATATCCTGGGGTATTACTTAATGAAAATATTCGGTAAATATTCGAAAGTAGTTTCGGATGAGTATCAGGAGAAAGGTGATGGTGCAGATTAGCCTTGATAATTAAGGCAAATTATGAATATTACCTCATATGAAGAGTCCAGTGAAAGAACAATGAGGTTCCATGATTTGTAGGCGATTTCAGTGGTATCTGTTGGCTAGTAACAAACAACATGCCCAAGGCTCAAATGGAAATTAATTAGGTTCCACTCAAAACCACTATTGAAAATACTTTGTGTAGGTCAATAACAATAAGAATTCTCCCTTTTCTAGTTTTTCAACATTTCAAGTTTCCTTCTATTCCCTGCTTTCTGTAATCTCGGCATTGTTCTTCAGCTTGCTGCTCTTCATTTCAAAAAATATATAATGTCCTGCGTGCAGAAAGAACTCTGGAGGTTCGCAACATAATTTAGTTTTTCTCAGCTGTTTAAAAGGCACCTTATCATTCTCACACTTGATACTTAAAATATTTCGAATGACTTCACATGCTTATATTTTAATTATCAAGAGTTTAGATAGAAATGTAAAGCAATGAACTTTAAACGTTCAAGCCAGTCTCGAATATATACCTACACAGTAGGTTGAATGGACTGACGCCTATCAGAAACCAACTATTTCCCTGGCTAAAACCACGAAGGGCGTTGGATTATATTCGACAGGCGTTAGTGCAGGAATCTTCACAGAAAATTTTCTGCATTTGCAATTGGCAATACAACTGAATAAAACTGAACTGAACTGAATACAACTGGAACATCATGGGCTTTAGGTCGATAATAGCTACTATCTTGCACCGATGGGTGGGTAATGATCCCGAAACCGGTCTGCAAGTGTGCCCGTTCCAAAATTGAAGGTCGACTCGTTGTTGTCGAGTAGTTGTTTTCTGATAGGCGTCAGTCCATTCAACGTACTGTGTAGGTATAGTCGAGATTGGCCTGAACGTTTGAAGTTCATTTCTTTAGATTTGTTTACTGCCAGTCTTTAAGCATACCTCACTGACTAATAAGAACGTTTAGATAGAAGTCAGCGCGAGGAACACCCCAATTCATGAAATAAACATTAATCAAAATTATAATATTTCCTATTTGTTTACGTTTTATAAGTTCTTTAATAAGCAAGTTTTTCTTAATAGAAGTTCAGGCAACCTTATCATTCTTTCCCCGGTAAATCACAAGCGGAATCGCAATAAAAAAGAATTTATTGGCCTCACGAGACCTCCCGTCAGCGCCCTTCAGCATGCAAACGAAATGTTACGTGCGATAGGCTAGGAAGATTGGAATTGAGACCTGGGTGTTTCTTTTTATTATATGCGAATTTTCGTCGGAAATATTTCGGAACCAGAAACCTCCTAAATGAAAGCAAATGTACCATTTATGGTACAGTGGATGAACAAGTTTATTCCACGCGATTGGTAGTAAGAGACGAGTCAGATTGTTTTACATGAATTTGAATTGATATGTGAACGATGTTTATTTCTTATTTTTGACAGTAAGATTAGGAACATAACAAAAGGGTTTAGTGTTGCTTGACATGCCATGGAGAACGGTCACAGAATGATGGACATGTTGAAACCAGTACTGGTATTTTGGTTGACAGTTCCAAACGAAGCTGTTTCTCTGAATAATTTAGAAGAAAATGGATCACAGGAAAATAAGACTTTATAATGGAGACCTTAGCTGCAGACAATGCAACAAAGGAACAGGATATCCTGTCATGAGTTAGTGTCAAGCATGATGAGTACAGAAAAATCTGGAAAACGCTGATGAGGAGAAAACCTGTAATGTTAGTGTTCATTATTCAATTATTATGTTTACAAAACTTGAATTTCGTGGATGTACGAGTACCTGCACCTTCTACGCTAGTATTCAAAATATCTTATGACTATGTCAGATTAATAATAAATGCCATATCATTATTTTTTGATGTTTGTACACATTAATGCTTAGACTGAAAAGATTGACAACATTCAGCGTTCTGCGTTCATTCATTTTTGACAATACATAATGCTCTATAAGTAAATCAGCACATTTGTAACGAAAGAAAACGGAATCTCATCGAACCCGGATTAACCAGGAAGTGACACTTTTTAAAATGTTTGCAGGTGTCTGCCTTGAATTTTGTATTGTTTTGAAACTGATTGTGAATAATTTATTATGTACATTTTATCAGTTCGGGCTTCCATTGTCTCATATGATATAAATTTTTTTGAAATCCATGAAAGAATCTGTAAAAAAAAAGATTAGCTGAAAAAACAATTTTATTAAGCAAAACACTGAAATTACAATGAAATAACATGTAAGCAATAAAAAAAAAAAAACAAAAAAAAAATTGAACTATTAACACGAGCTGAAAAATTAAAAAATTATTACAAGAAACGAAAACAAAAAATATAAAATTGAAAGATTCCGAAGAGCCCTGAACAGGCTACGTAGAGATAAGACCATCTAGATCTTACCTGCAGATAAGGGAAACACTACTGTCGTAATGGATACTGATCTCTACGAACAGAAGATTCAAGAGGTGCTTCAGAAAGGGAAATAGAAGAAGATCGTAAGATACTCTATTGCATTAATTGAAAGGAAGTTGTACTAGACTTTCAGAAGTCCAGACTTTCAGTTGTACCAGATGTTCCGCTCAGACCGATCATTAGCTCCAGGGATTCAGCCTTCAGAATTTGTCCAGATTTCAACTACCAATAATTAAACCACAGCAAGGAAAAACATCATCTTTTGTGAAAAATTCGACGTATTTTGTTGAACTACTAGGGGAAATCGAAGTCAAAAGGCAGGATTAACTGATCAGTTTCGAAAATTTCGGAAGTTTGGAAAGCCTATACACTAACGCTCCTGTCGAAGAAGCACTTCAAATCATACAGAAGAAGCTATCCGAAAATGGGGACGTGAAAGATAGAACAAACTTACCGATACAAGTAATCATGGAATTAGTAGGATGCTGTGTACGAAACTCCTACTTCCAACTGAAGGACGAATTCTGTACGCAAGATGAGGGGCTGCTAATGGGATCGCAACTTTCACCGGTTATAGCCAATATACATATGCAGTGGCTTGAAACTCTGGCCATTCAACAAGCCTACAAGAAACCCCGAGTCTGATTGAGATACGTAGACGACACCTTCATAATATGGAACCATGGGAATGCAGAACTAGACACTTTCTCGAAGCACTTCAATAACCTAAGTCATTCTATTACTTCCACAATGGAAAAGGAAGTCCACAACAAATTGCCATTCTTAGACGTATTGCTGAAGAAGACCGACACTAAATAGGAAATATCTATATATCAAAAACCCACTCACAAGGGACAGTATCTGAACCAAGAATCCAACCACCATCAATCGAGAGAGGAATCATCAAGACTCTACTAGACCGTGCTTTCAGGCCTGCAATACAAACCAAGGAAGGTCTCGAAAAGCAACTAGGCATCATCAAAAATGACCTTCAATGGAATGGTTACTAGAAAACAGTAAGAGCTCCACAAGGAAGAAAAGCCGCCACAACCAATATTTGTACTTCCCTACATTAGAGCATTGTCGAAAAGGATAAGAAGGAAGGGGTCCAAGTATAACATCAGAACCTGTTTCAGATCTGGTAACACTATCCATAGCAGT